>JAAAKL020005024.1:0-19979 GCA_010016065.2 Carybdea cf. marsupialis auct. non (Linnaeus, 1758)
GCTGCAGTTGGACCTCTTCTCTCTCGTCTATGTTGTCCGGTACAGGTATAGCATGTTTCAGTGCTGAAATATGTAGCTTGGCAGTGCATAAAATCATAAGGCACGCACGCTCTGGTCGAACCTTAAGTTTGTACCCTTAAAACATGAAAATCGGCGTTTAAGGATCTCGAAACTGCGCTCTACAACCGTTCTTGCAGAGGAGTGATTGTAATTGCTTTGAGTTCTTGTTACTGAATTGGCATAAGTGGTCATCAACCAGCTCTTGTAAGGGTATTTTGCGTCTCCAAGTAGCACTCCATCAAACTGTCCTTCTTCAAATCGATCGAACAGTCGTGATTGTCGCAGGATAAAACTGTGATGACCCAGGACAATTCGCATAAACATTATAAAATCTCCTCTGGAAATCAGTAACAGTCTGTACATTTACCGATGTCCAGCCTTCTCGATTTATGTATGCAGCTCTGTGTTCTGTGGGAGACATGATCCAAATATGTGTGCAATCAACAGCACCAAACACGTTTGAAAAATTCTACCGTCGATGAAACAGTTGTTTCTGTCTCTCACCATTCCTGAAGCATAGTTTATTGTCAGGATTTTGTACAAGGGCCACGGCAAGCCTCCAGATTCAACACCAGTAAAATAACCGTGTGCCCTCCCCCTTTTTAACTATTTCTATGTTCCTGCACAGGCAATGTTCAAATGCAAAACATTCAAGTAAAGTCTTTATAATTTTGCCTTTTTCAAGTGTTCGGGTATTCATCATGTCCTCTAAACCGAAACTTCTGCCTACTTAAATACAGTACAGCTTCTGTGAGGGTCCTTAGCATTTGACAGTTCTTCGGTATTTGTTAGAAATGTCGTTCTATTTCTAGTTCTATTCCTTTCTTCTTGCTACAGACATATAGTCTAAATGCTTCGATGCTCGGAAATATGGTCAAAGGTTTTCTATGATTTGCACTCTTAAAGGTGACTACAGGATCGTTCATGAATTCGGGAGTCATACATAAATGTTTCATGTTCTTGTAAGCAATCTGGTACTTTTCCAGATACCCCAACCACTATTGTTTAAAACTGCAGCGAAAAAGAATATTTCAACCACCGCATATTCAATGTGGAACTGATATAGACGCACAAGATAAAATGGAAGAAAAGTACTCAGTTTTAAGTTTGGATCCGTAAGTCACTATTGAAGTGGAAGATATTGTACGATATTGTTGATGATTTGATCAAACAAATCGACATTTCAGTACCGTCGGCGCAACATCCACTCACACTGATAACTATCGAACATGGCACGATGGGTCCCGTGTTGCCTTTTATTTCTCATCTTCGCATTCTTGCACGCGTTCTCAATATTTTTTGTGTGGGCGCCACACAGGATCCACAAAATTGTATGCGCGGTTCACATTTTGATGGGGAAATCCCAAGGCCTGTATTCCTCATATGCAACCCACATATCGGACATAAATGTGCTGCCCGGCACAATCGACTGTTGTATTATTGGCAGAAGAGTAGCGCCGGACCTGTCGGGCACAGCATACATAAAACACTGGCGTAACTCCCTACATATTCCTCCAAATACCACTGCTGGGGAAGTGCATATTTTGGTGGGGGGATTCTGTCTCTGAATGAGGCGGTTGGGGGTATCTGGAAAAGTACCAGCAATCTCTCTCCATGTGCGGAATGTCCTTGGTTTCAATTGGTACGTCTAAGAAACTTTCGATCCTTCAAACACATAAAGAACTTGCCCTGATGTTTCCGTATCCAGAAGAGAAGTTGGATGGGCAGTATAGTATTCGAAGAATGGGATCGTGAAGTTGACAATCACTTCACTAAACAAGGACGAAACATTGCTCTACTGGTTGATAATTTTCCAGGCAATTTATCCATTAATAAACTCGTATCCACTGAACCAATATGTCTCCATCCTGCTCCATCGAATACCACCTCAAAGCTTCAGCCGGCGGGCCAGCGGGGTTTCTAATCATTGAAAGCCCACTACAGGGATTGAGGCCACACAGAAAATTCTCTGCACTGGATGCTCTCGAAATGCTTGACGTTGCATGGGTTGAAGTTACTGCTGAGACTCCCGTCAACTGCTTTGGGAAAGGCTGAAATTCCGAAACAAAAGCAATCTGAAGCTTTGAAAGATGCTAATGATCCATTTACAGATCGTCAGGGACAATTAAATAAGGTTGCTGTCCACAACCAAGAGTTCTTCCCAGATGGAACCACCGCGAATGAAATCATCTCTGCGGAACACTCTGTCACCAGCAATTTAATGGAGGTTGTATTTCCAAGTGTGTAAACAAAGTTGAAAACTCGGACATTCGCATTTTGCCTCCACTCACTAATTAGCCCAGTGCAGTAATATTCCCTTATTTAATCTTCCTTTATATAAGTTTCACCCCCACCACCCTCCCGACTACAGCGACATTTCAGCGCGTAGGGTAGAGCGTGACCAGCAACGTTGCATAACCAGCTGAAGTCAACAAGTTCTGAGGTAACCGAGAGATGGCTGAATTATCATCGAAAATAGAGACCTTCATTCCTTAGCGAATTATGATAGATATTATAAAGTCTTTCTATTTCCTTTGTGCGAGACCTCACTTTGTTTTCCTCTATTGTCGGACACAACAAAATTTCGGTCGCACTTAGTGGAGCACGTCCAAAATGACAGGTTGCATATCTTCCAGAGATTGGGTATTTGGGTACTTGCAAGCATTTTTGCTGAAACAAGCAAACACGGGGGGGGGGAGCCATTTTCTACCGGTGTGGTTAGCTTAGTACATCATAAGACAAAGACAGAAAAGAAAAACTGCCATCTTGCAATCTTTTTGTCATGACAGGCTTTGTGAGTGGGTCGCAGTTCCCTTTACGTACTATTACAAGTCCTTTGCAAACAATAGGATAAACGTCCTGGGCCCTTAGTAAGGCATTACAGATTAATCCACAATCTTCTTGGATATTGCAGAACTTACCTTAAGTTAGTGTATGTTTTTAGGTGATGCTAACTGTTAATATATTTCCTGATTGCAACTATATATCGGTATCCTGAAAGTAACAATACACTTGTTGTCATTTACGTATTGTTGCTGCAACCAGGGGCAATTGGGACTATGCTCCCACCACCACTGGAATTTGAACCTTCCCTATTGCCTATTCTGCGTTTACTTTGTTTTGTGTACCCCAAACACTTAACGATTAAACCACGTAAACGACTCTTCCATGGAAGAAGCTTTGTTTTGCCTACTCAAAACTGCTAATTTTTGCTATGAAAATGCAAAAAATGTGGGATATGATGGCAATCACGTACCTAACTTCTTGCTAAGTAGTACTTACAGTTTAGAGTTAAAATAACCCGTAAGAGTGTGTGAGATTTCAGTATGTGCACTAATTTAAGGCTTCTTCGCCAGTTTTACACCCTCGTCAATCCTCCACGCTCATCATGAACATATTACTGTACATAAATAACATCGTAATCCTCGTTCTCGGCCCAAAGGCGTTAAGTTCCCCCTGAAGTTCAGATTACTTCCGCTAATACTATTGTCAACTTTCTCCAACGCACTTAGTTGACGTACCTTTTACGGATTCCTAGCGTATGTACATTTCTGACCTAATGTGTCTCCGCGAAACCTGTCAGTGAATGAGTCTCCAACAGCTTATTATGCAGTTTCATACTCCGCGTACGAAGTTCTGATCATCTTCTTCCATTTCGAACACGCTGTCATGATCAGATGTTGTTTTGCCTCGCACGAGGCTCGAAGGTGAAGTTCTGCATAATTTTCTTCGAGAAAACGGCTTTGACGTTAATTATTCAGAACTGTCAACATAATTAAGAGTGTTATGGGGATTTTGTTTCCATGGTATAAATTTCTGAGCCAATGATTGGTTACTGCAGTCAAACATTGAATACCTTGTCAATCATATTCATGAGGTCAGTTTGGGAAATTCTCAATACGAAAACCGCCCTGAGGAAGTTTGACGAAGAGTGACACTCGAGGTAAGCTGCCAGTCAAAATCACATTTAGTTTTATTCGTTAGCCATTCAATTGTGTTTTCTTCCCATGAAAAGAGTCACAGCACCTTTAGCTTTACTACGTGTGACATTGTTTTGTAAAGCTCTAATGACCAGCTCAAACATATGTTGTTTATATAAAACTAATCACGCCATATTGTGCATGCTTTTCGTATTTCGGCCTCGTCCTTCTGAACTGTTATAAAGAGGAAGTGGGATTCACTTTAGTAATTAAGTGTATACTATATTTTATTTTTAAATAAATACGAGACATTTCTGGCCATGGGTAGCTCTTGTAAGCACATGGTAACTGATGATCGCAGTGTTCGTGCATTATTGCATAGTAGAGGAGACCATGTGGCAATGGCACCCAATTGTACACACTGCCAGGAAGTTAGAACAACGCCATTTTGTGAAATCGCAACCTGATGGATAGAGTGTCGAATCCGAACCTGTGTCTCTAACTAAATTATGTTTTTAATTCTCCAGATAGGAAAATGGATGGGGTTGCAGCAGCAAGAAATTACCCACCGACTATGGTTAATCCAAACAGGGCCTCGCCACTCAATCAACACCCAGTCAACAATCTTCTACGAGGTCCGCAGTACAATCCACAACCCACATTACCTCCAGCCAACGACAGGCTTCAAAGTACTTTCGTTGCGTCGGAGAGAGAAGCCCAATTGATTAGCATTCCACCTCCCGAAGTTCAACAGGCAGGAAACACAGACATCCTTAACGATAAGGTTGCCATTTATCAGCATCCATTGTTTGAACTAATGAAGAAGTTTTTCGAAAAGTGTGAAATTGCAACTCATTCGATCGAGTCAGTGAATTGTCAAGGGTTCGATCACGAGATAAAAGCTGATATTCTTAACACTGCGAAAACTGGTAATTCATTCTTTACCAATGATTCAGAAGTGGACACCCTGGTAAGTCAAAGCTAGTGATGTGATTGTACATGGTGATTTTTTGTCAGTTGTTACAATGATCTATTTCTCAATATATTCGAATTTCAGGATCGTAATTTGAGTATGATGATAACTGGAGAGTTAAATCAATGGTTTAATTTCCCTTCTATTAAACTCCAGTCAAATAGCAAGTAGTGACGTATCGGCAATTTAGGTTTAAGGTACGTTTTATGTTTATGATAGGACTTGATAAGACAATCTGATGTAAATATGGACTTTGTTTACATGTAGCCCACGTGGTCCATTCCACTTACGTCAACACTCTTGATACGGCATCTCCAATCTCTAATGATGACTCAAAATTTCACTCAAGATAGATCATTTTTGAGAGTTATAATGTAGTCTATTTATTTTATTAAACAAATCAGTCAACTGATCTCTCTGCTCGTAATTACATCATCTCTTTACATTGATGTAACCATATATGTTGTCTCCTGTGGAATTTAACGAAGGCCATTTGGACTGAATATTCAAATTTACCACTCTTGAAACATAACGCCATGAAATAGCAGAATCTGAGCATAACGTGTGTCAATGGTATCCATTTTCGTATAATACTTCACTTGGCTCTGATGTAACTTGCTTTTGCATGATGTTTTAATTTTGCACGAAGCTAGTATGAAGGTGAAAGCCTTTTTTCTCTGAATTTGGTAGCGATCGTTTTGCTTCCTGATATACAGACAGTAAAAATGTTTTCATTCTCATTACTTCCTTGCCTACGAGCTGCTAGTATAGCAGGAACGTCAACTTTTGGGGGTGACTGGCGTGACCTTGATTACCAATACTTTTCCTTATTCAAGTAGAAATCTGACCAAGAATAATAAAACCCAATAATCAACGTGTAGATTAAGGGGCATTGACTATCTCTGGGTTTTCATATTTCTAATTTCATGTGGAGTTTCATTTGAAACTATTCAAGTATATTTCTGCATTTTACGACCTTTAGTTTCTACTCTTGTGTTATTCTATTAAACTATAGGCCTACTTTTAGATAACTAGTGCCACCTCATGTAAGAGTGCCTTTGTAGACCTCACGTTTTGAATCACTATGGTGCCCACATTTACATTCAGGTCTAGGTGATCTACTTACTTTTTAGTATAAACAATTCCAGGCGAGGAATAGTATATTCATTGAGTGTTTTCTTTTTGAGTGAAAGTGATCTGAAATATTGCACAAAGTCATTTTGAGGGATGGTACCAAGTATTACCTCTGTAGCACAACAAGAACTGGTTTTAAGTTACTCACAAATATTAACAAACTTTTTTATAATTGGACATGGAAACTTTAAACCCACATTAAAATGGATTTTATGTGCAATTTGCTAAAAGTGCATAAATTTGATGATACTTACGAAACAGTTCACTTGGACATATGCAAGGCGGAAGTTAAATAACTGCATAGTGTGTGTGCCCCTTGAATGGATGTACTTTTACAGAATTAAGCTCTCATGAGGATGAAAGTTATTTTGTTGTTTTGAAAATGAAAGTAGCTGAACTAAGGGTTCCTGATCAATACCTTTAATGTTGAGTTTGTGGTGCCCCTTGCAGATCTATGGTAAAAGGTTTTTCACAACCCTCTCCCTCCCATGCCTTTTTTCGGTAATATGATATTGACATGCTATATTGCAGTTCAGCAACCCACCTTCAGACAACTGCCATGGCTAATATTGTTTGTTGTTTGTTGCATAGATTGTAGAACAGAGTCTCCCAACAGGTGGTGTTCTATGCAAGCCAACATGTTAAAGTAATAAAATTATAACTGTGTTGTGTCATCAGAACTAATTCCACATCTCCCAAATGTGACTAGGTATTTGGAAATATCTAATTAAAAGCCAGGCTTACACTATACAAAGTACTTGGACAATTCCTTTACAGTTTTAGGAAAGGTGCATTCTTCAGTTCATCTTGGTGCTTTGGAAGCTGCTTTTATCAATACTTAGAGGGATGTGCCTTATTGTCCAAAAGAATCTGTTTACAACTGTGAGTTCATTTTGCAATCAGATGTGTTTTATTTTCAACATGCCACTCTGCACTCACACATTCAAAATTTTGTACTAAACTGGCCACACTATGAGATGTCATGAAATGTGGAAGGAAGGAAGCATTCTAATGGAGCAAGAGGCAGAAGGAGAGGATGCTGGATAAGCTTATACAGTGATATTGCTAAATGAAAAGAGTAGCACTGGATCAAAAAGAATGTCTGTTAAACAAAATATGTATTACTTTTAACTTTAATTAGATTTATTGTTCTATCATGTAGCATATTTAAGAGTTACAAAAAGTACAAGTTTGAATTTTAACAATTTCAACTTGAAATACATAAATAATCAATATCATCTGATTCCCTAAAACTCAGCTATCAATTTTGAACATAAATGTTATTCCAAGGCAGTGAAGGATTCCATCTACATTTGTACTCATAGAATGAGAAGGCAGATGACTTTGCCTCTTTCAGTAGTTGCAGGTTCTTCTTCTCTTGCACTTTATTTATTTTCTCTAAACATTAAGGCATTTACCTGATCTTGACACAACTGATACTTCTCAGTAGCCAGCTGTCCCAGCAATTAAAATGGCAGACATATAACCTTGGCTAAAATTAAATTTTGCACGAGTAGCATGTTCTTTTGTTGTATGTGTGTGTGTGGGGGGGGGGATGGGGGGTATGTGCACACATTTGTTTTTTGTTTTTATCCTAGTATGATATTTATCTATTTTTACATGTGCAGTACTTGTACATTTTTTGACCAAAATCAATCCTTAATTAAGAGGAACACTTACACACTGGATTGTCCATTACACATATTCTTCCCTGATGCCCATCTACAGTATCTAGACTGATTGACTGTTATTTTATCCAAAACATTTTTTAACAACCACATAGTACTGTTTGTTAATGTAGCAGTGGTAAAAAGCAAAGATAAATAATGGTGATTACATTAAGGTTTTTTTCTATCCTATCATGTTTATTAGACTTTATGTATTATACCAGACATATACAAGGATACACATTTTCTCTAGCTGCCTTAAATTGTATCATTGGAGGGATACCTGTCGGAGAAGATGTGTGTGTGTGTGTGTGTGTGTTGCTGAAGAAGAAAAGTTCAGATTGTGTATTTTACAGTTGAGAGAACCAGAAAGCAATTCATATATGTGAAGTCTACATAGGCTTCAAATATTGTTTGGAACATTACACAGTAAAACATCACACCCAGAGGGGGGGCATATTACTTATGTTGTAGATCCTATTGACCAGTGGTGAAAAGATGTTGTTGAATAAGCCCTTTGTGGAGCCAGTTCATCATTTCAGGGTTAGACAATAACGAAAATGGTGTGATTAACAGGGGGCACATAAGCTAGGATTTATAGTAATGACTTTACATACTGTGAAATAATTTAAATTCTGAAATTTAGTTTACAAAAGTTAAAGGGAGGGTATTAATGTGTACCAAGGAAAAGTAGAGGAGTGCAGAAGGGTGATAGTAGGCATTAATCTTAAACTCTCACATCCTGATGTTTAACATAACAATACATTTCGCTTTTAATATCTATTACATGTACCAATTTATTCTACATTATTTATATTAAGGAGCTTATATACCACTGCTATTTCATTGGTGAAGTTAATTTATTTACTTGTGTATAAAATTTAGTCTGACATGGTTAAAGTATGCAATATTAAGTTACATTCAATAACATTTGGTAGATGTGCTAAATGTATCCATAATTTCTGAAGGCAAATTTGATGCATAATTTGCAATGATTAGGTACCCCACATTTTCAAGGATGCCACTGACCTGGAAACCAGAAGTTCATAGGAATTCCATTTTTAATTTGTATAACCTGGGATTCTCATAAGTAAATTATTGGTGGTACAAAATCTTAGAATAGAATGCAGCAGACAATTCATTCTGTTAGTTGTGTATTAATGACGTTGTAGGTTCTGATGAGTGTCATTCGAAGAAAAGCTTTTTCAACCAAACAGAATGAATTGTCTGCTGCATTCTATTCTCATAAGTAGAAACCTGCAGGCCACAAAGTACAGAAATTGTTCAGGAAAGTTATGAATGTGTTATCAGAATCCTGCCATCAAAAGAATCCTGGGAATATACAGATGAACCATAACTTCCACAAAAATCTCATGATGTTGGAGAAAACTAGGCTAGAAAACCTTAAAAGAGAATCTTGATTATAGATTTATGAGTCATCTATTGATTGTAATTACTTGGTCTTGTACTTGTACTTTTAGAAGAACTCAATAATGATTGCTGATGTTAATGGGTGTAGCATCTCTATTAAATCACCTCCAAGTGCTGTAGCCTATCCACAGCCATTTTTGAGGCCTCTGCAATGGGGGACTCTTGGTGGGCATTTCTAGCTAGTTTTGCTTGAGTAGTCCTGTATCTTCCATATGTGAAAAATGTGTAAACTACTCTTGGTGACCATGAACTGTACCTGTGGTTTGTGACGACACTGCCTTCAAATATTGATATTTCTCACATGGTCTTTTAGTGACACCTATGGTGACCAGTTACCAACTCATTTAGGCTACCTCAAATACAGGCAAATCTTAGGAAGATAGGAATCATGACTCTTAACCATAGAAAAGAACACTATGGAACTATGGCACAGTGGAACACATTAATTGCTGTTTCCATTCTCATGTTCCTTTTTGTAATAAATGGGCGTCTTCAGGTGAGCAAAGGTTAAAGTTGCTTTAGCTATATAACTTATGATGTCCTCAGAGCAACTCACTACAAAGTTGATCGCAGGTATACAAATATTTCATTCTGTTGAATGTTCAACCATTAAGACTAACGTTGATGGGAGAGTTAACCATAACATTGGCCTTCTCATTTATTGTCAAACCAACCATTTTCCCAAACAAGCTAAGGTTACTGGTAAATTTTTGGAGGTAGCCTTTTGTTTCCCCCAATTACAAAAGGTCACCATCATTTCCAATATCAGTAATATGAAAGCTGTCAATAAAAAGAATGCCATTATGACCACAGGTGGCTGTAAGAAATATCTAGTTCAGAATAATGTTGAATAATTAGGGTGATGTAATATAGCCTTGGCTCTCATCAGTTATAACTGTGAAGCTTCTGGTGCATTCTCTATAGACTATAATCCATGTTCTTCTATCCTTGTATTTTGTGGTATTCCTTGAGCCAGCATGGCAGCCGATATGGAATCATTTTACAGGGTTGAATGCAGCTGCAAATTTAATCAGTAGACATCCAAGACCCTGATCATTCCTTATGCCTCTTTCAGAGATCTAATGTTGTTAAAAGACATGGTTGGTACACCAAGAACCATGCCAAGAAATCTTCTTGGTATTCTGTACATTTAACTTCGTAAAGCCAAAAAGTGTGTCTTTTGATAATGGAAACGAGCACTCAACCAGCTATAGCAAGACCATCCTCTTTTAGAGCCTTTTCTGAAGAGTGCCCAGATTATGGAGTCCTTCTAGTCATGAGGTGCAGTTCCTTTGAACCAACTGAACTTTTTAAGGCTTAACAAACGTCAAGGGTTTGCCAGCCAATTTCAGCACATCATAAGCAATTCACCCACACCAGTGGATTAGTTTTTCTTTAGATGTGTTATCACTGTTTCAATTTCGTGTAAGGAAAAAGGGAGATTGTTAGATAACAATCTTATTTCTTCTTTATAGTTGTAAGGTCAAGCAAATTTTGATCAAGTTGGGATGGAGCGTCTTTACTCAGTAGATGTTTGAAATGGTCAACCCGTCTGGATGGTCTTTCCCAAAACAAGATTACCATTCTCATCCTTGACACTCTCACTGACTTCTGACTGCAGTTTTGTAATAATTCTCTAAGTCTCATATAACGTCCTTGCATCCCCAGTGTTCCTATGTGTGTTCCTCATCCTCTCATAGAGAAGTATTGATGGCTCTTTTGATTTTTTTCTGTTAATACTGCCTCCTTGGACTACATTTGCTTGAGTTTCATGTCTAACTATGGTAATGTTGGCCCACTCCCTTTAACATATATAGATTCAGCCAATGCCTCAAATCGATTTGATACTTCATCAGAGTACTGCTGCAAATGCCCTTTTGTGCAAAGCTTTAAATTCCAAGGTTGGTGGATGATAATGTTTTGTGCAGCGTTGAAGACGTAGATTTCTTTTGAAATCACCATGTTATGATCTGTACCACAGTAGTGGCATAGCGGTAGAGCGTCAGGCTCACAATCCGATGGTCTTGAGTTTGAACAGTCCTGGAGGTACTGTGCTCTGTCATCTGCTCCCGTGAAGTGGGAAACTATGTTTCGAGAGATAGGACAGAGAGGGGACTGCAAGCATGAAGAGCATGAATAACATGAATAGAAGGGGGAAAGTAACCCCGTTCCTAGTAGTGGCTTTGGCCTTGAGCAGGGTGAATTAATTTTTTAAAAAATCAAAAAAACAACACGCCAAGGGATGAACTACATGTGACCCTCGCATCCTGCACAAAGAACTTATCGATTTATTTAACTGCTTTCCTTGAGTTGCGTACCCGTGACATCTTGTGTGAACTTTTAGGTCAGAACTAGGTGCTTGCAAGAAGTAGATTGTTGTGGGCTGCAAAAAGCATTACGCGTACGCTGTTGTCATTTTGAGTACGCCCTCCACAGGCTCCTATAACAACGGACCAGCCCGCACGATCTTAGCCTCTCTCGTTCAGATTAACAGCAATTGTGATGGCATTCCTGCTGGTTAAATTGTTTAATGTTATCTGGAAGTCGTCATAGAGCTGATCTTTAGATTGGTCACCCAGTTCATTTGTAGAAGCGTGCACTGTTCGTCGCAACAGTGTGTCAGACCCTTTAGAGTCCAGTATGATACTGGTTTACATTCGCAACGTATCGCATTGCATAACTTTCTCTTGGGTAAGAATTAAACTCCATATTCTTATACTCCATACCCCACTCCGGAGTAAGGGCATTTCTATGCAACTGCCCCAGACGATGTGACTACTTTCTTAGGTGTAAACAGTGACACGTTTACTTGTTGCCCCTGACCTATCGCTAGCACTAGAAGGTTGTTGGTTAAACCTCTGTGAACCACAATATCAATTTTATTATCACATGCATATCTTCAGAAATTTCCTTTCCCCATTACGAATATATGAGCTTTATTTTCTAGATGCTGAAAAGCCTGCAAGTGTTGAGGATTCACTTACTAGAACTTGAGAAAGTTAATGAGTTATGCAAAGACTTTTGCAACCGATATATTGCATGTTTAAAAGGGAAACTTAACAGTGAAAACTTAATGAGAACGCTTAATGTGCAAAGTAATTCTCCGACTCCAGATGATAATCCGATGGTGTCACCAACACAAACGCCAGTGGAATTCCAAAACCAGACTGCATATGTAGCAGTACAGTCATCTTCCACAACACCTGTCGTCATTCCAAGGCCAGTGGCCCCTTCAACTTTGGCATTGCCATCTATGACAGTGCCTGTAACACCACTATCAGCACTACCATCGGAAACTAGTACCCCGGATTCGTGTTCTTCGGCATCAGACCTTAGCCAAGGAATCCTATCGGCTTCAGTGGCACAGGATGGAACCTTCTCATTTGCAGCTACGCCAGTGACGCAGGTTGGAGATCTTGGTGCACCTGACAACGATAAGCGAAATCATAAAAACAAACGGGGAATTCTTCCAAAGCAAGCTACTAATGTGATGAAAGCCTGGCTCTTTCAACATTTAGTGGTAAGTTGTTTGTAACAAACACAGTTTCTAGTTATTGACAACTATCTGAGGGCAATTTTACCGAGCCGGTGTAACTGAAAAGCCGTGGAAAATTATAGTTATGTGTGTCTTTGTTGCTATATCAGTAGCAAAACTCGCATTACTATGAAAGACGATTTTGAAAGGAACAGTGATTAAGAGTAATGACTTTGATTTTTTAGCGATTGACACGTCAAATGTGCTAAAGGGACATTCGCTCAAGTTTCTAGTTTAAAATCCCTAGATGCCGACCTAGAGGTGATTTACGTCAGCAAAGCCGCTCGCTTTGTACGCAATCGTTTATTCCATCTTTAAGTTACGCGCTGCTGACGCCCCATTTTTGTGCAGAAAGATTAAATGATTGTGAATTTCAAGCTGTCACCCTTGAAGATCGGTATTTAAGGTCGGCTATCGGCCGAGAGCCGATGTGGAGCTTGTCTGTGGGCGGCATAAAATTGCAGTCTTTGTATGCCCAAGGTCGGCTTCTAGGGTAGCAGTGCCGAATGCCGACCTGAATTACGAGGGCTGATTCCATCCACCACAACAATTATCTAGCGAAGGACCGTGAAGTTGCTGTTGTGTGGTGGATAGTATATTTGGTTCCCCTTTCTAGAAAACGAGGGGGGATTCCATAAGGGGTTATGCGTCATTTCGTGATTTTTATTTACTTCTGTACAAATGATGTTCTAGAAATATTTGTGACACACCCAAAAACTATGACTATGCCTTGAATCTATAGTCCTGGTCGCAAATGTTTAGATGAAGTCACACTGTACTTTTAGGCTAATCCGTTACCAAGCGCTTTCTCCAACACTTTCTACACCTTAGTGTCGCCGCTAACTATAGTTACTGGTTTGGTCTGATCTTTATTGACTGTGTGTCGTAATGTAAATAGTTTCTGAGCTGGAAGTGTCATCTTGTTCATTTCGATTGATAGACAGGATACAAATGTTACATGCTGATTGTATGCGCTCCTTATTGCACTTTAAGATAAGAGACCCGTCCCTGTACTCACCGGAATGTATGAATACCATTGTAACAAGCAGTTTTATGAGCTTGTCTAAAAAATATTTTCTTGTTGTGCTAAGTTACCAGTTATAGATTTCTTGGGTTCCATGTTAATGGTAATATTTATTATACCATTCCTTCAGCAATATTATGCTTGGTATGCCGTGTTTTCAGTAACTGTAATGTTGTTTGACGTGTGTATAATGCATGTGAAGCCGGTCATTTAACGGTTCGTCCATCGCATCTTTTCGGTATCGTTTTGTAGATTTATGGGAAGAGAAGTTATTTGGTAAACTAGAAGGCCGACGTAGTTCGATTTAAGAATAGGAGGTGGCCCACATGCCAGAAATAGGAATGGCAAAAGCCAAAATATACCCTTTCTACCCAAGCATGAAGAATGGATACAAGTATCCTTGTCCTCCAGATTTGTGTTTGCTTAGTGCTTCCGTCCTTGTTCTGCTAGAAGAGCAAGGAGTTCATGTCAACTGCGTTTGAGTTTTCTCATTTTTTTGCATTTTAGCACCCCTACCCAACAGAGGATGAAAAACGTCAAATTGCCAGTCAGACAAACTTAACAATACTTCAAGTGAATAATTGGTATGTGTTCTACTATTTTGTTGCTCTCCATTATTCAGTTTATTTTGTAAAGTACGGTGTTGTAAGGTTAGTAACAAACATCGCAAGCCCAACTCGTACAAAAAGTCGTTCACAGGTCGCCCTAGATGTATTTACTGAATGCGTGCTGTGCTGCAAGAGGGCATTTCTACAGTTTGAGACGTAACAGGTTTTGTATTGTGTTTTAGCCAAGAAAAATTTCAGGTCTCCAACTAGGTTTGTATATCGCCCAATTAGTGATTTGTGGCCCAATCTTGCATCATTGATCGGAGATCAAACGACGTGTTTTTCGTAGAAGGTTCGGATTGTCATAATACTAATGGAGTACTTTTTATTTATTCCTTGGAGAAAACTTTGAGATAAAAACAAACATAACGTGGTTTTCCCTATGATATCTCATTAATTTTGTAGGTTCATAAATGCGAGGAGACGTATTTTACAGCCAATGCTTGATGGAAATAGTCCTTACTCTCCAAGAGCCAAAAAATTGAAACCACAGAAGTGCCCAGCTCAAAAGGCTTGGCCGGATTCGATCGGGATGTACCCATGTCATTACGACACAGGTGAGCAGCTTCAGTATCATGCCATTCCTAGCACAGTTGCAGGAGCATACACCGTAGTAAGCCCCGCTCTGACACCTCAAGGCGGGCCTATGATAGTAAATGTTGGGCATGGTCAACAAGCAGTTACTCAACCAGTTCAGTTAGTCCAAGTTTCCGGTCTTCCAACAGTTGTGCAGGGTGTTCCACCAGGCAGCATCATTCAAGTTGCACCAGCATCGCATGGTGGTCAGGTTGTTGCACCTGGTACAACTCAAGGACTTGCGGTCGTTTCGCCTGCACGTACGCCGCAGTTGAGCTCTTCAAATGAGGGGACAGCAATCCTCGTGCAAAGCGATGGTTTAATTACTTCAGGTGTGGATGTTTGAGGTCTTTTTCTTAAAAGATTGGGAACAAAATACGAATAGTTTTATCACATTTAGTCCTTGCAAATATGTATATTTATAGTTTATTATAAGAATCTATAGTAATTTGTTGTGTTTTAAAGAAGAAGTATCTTACAGTTCGTTAGACAGTAACCGGCATATTTCAAGTTAACATTTTAGTGGGTACATCGGGTGAGAGGGTTCATTTAGTTGTTTGTATATATCGTGATATTAGACATCAAAGCCTTCGGCACTAGTTGGTTGCCTAGCAGCAGCGATTCGTTCTATCGCAATTAACATTTGACGCCAAGCGAAGGGTTGTAAAATATCAAGTGGACTTGGGGGTGGGGGGTTGAGAAACTTTTAACCGTATCCAGAGTGGTCGGCCAAGCTGATCCGTGGCTCTTTATTTGTCTTGATATCTTATGAATGACTTGCATAAGCTTAAAATTTATTCAAGAGTGTTTGCAGAAAAAACATTTTCAAAAAATTGCTGTTGATGACATCCTGATTATTTCCGTTACGAAGAGCCACAGAGTGTTTATTGATAAAATCTCTTAAGAGAAACCTAGTTTTGGTAAAATCATGTAAATTGCATGTAAAAGACTCTATTCTATACATGTTGTCTTTCAAAGCTAAAAAGTTAAGATAAATTTACGTTTTGTTAGAAAACACCATTCAATCAATGGACTTTAGAACGGTGTTTAATTACTTGTCCACATTCTACTGTCATCACTTCCAATTCCTAAAATATACCCTTCCCCTTACCACCACCACTCCTGGGAATTTCAAGATAACCAAATTGTTAATACTGCATCTGAGGAAAGTACTTGCGAGATTTGGGGTTGCCGGGTGATAGTCATGCCTTCCAGGAATATCGCAAGGGGAGGGAATCTGTACATAAAATTTAGGAAGAAAGCCTGGAGGACCCTTATGCAAAGTATGTTGTTGGTGAAATAGCGTTCCTGTTGCCAGTTGGCAACAACAGTGATATAACTGAAGGCTTTGATGAATGGGGAAAACGAGGCCCAATAATCTCCAAATCGACAAATGTATTTTCTTAGCTATTAGGTATATTTCTATCGAGCTTATGCATTCTTCCCGTACTGATTTATAGAGTATTTGAAAGAAATCATGAGCATCATCGGGTATAAATTATTACTTTTAACAATCTGAAGAATACAGGTTTTTTTTATATTTCAAATGAAATGCTATTATTGCAGGCAGAGCTCATATTCTCTTAAAGAAACAGAAGTGGCGCTTCGTAAACACGCTAATGTACTCCTAGATCTTGTATTTCGTTTGTACTTGTATATGGCTCGTTTGGGTCAATTGATAAATCACGTGTAAGTGTGTATGTGTAAATGATTGGACAAATCCATGTTAGATCTTGTTGCATGTATTCAGGTCGTTGCTAGTACAGAGAACTTGTTTAATGTACTGTGTGCAATGTAGCATCGGCTGAGTTAGAAAATGGTGCGTGTAGTATGTTTCTTGTGATATGATATTGCGGTGTATTATTTACTTGAGACCCAACACTGTGCACAGACTCATCGCTTTTAAGCGATATTTTTTGAACTTGGTTAGATAATGAAAATATTTTTAGGGTGACGATATTATAGACTCTGTCAAATAGATTTTGGTTCACTACGTTGAGACATCGTCTATGTATAGAAATGAAAATTTTATCCTTTCTACAGTATGATTGATGATGTTATGCTTACAGTAACCCCACTGATATGTTGCCGCCCAGGTGTCATCGATCAACCCCAAATGCATATATAAAGAAGTCTGCGTTGACTAAGAGCTTTTGACTTGTGGCTATCATTGCCTCTGTTTGATTTAGTATTTGGGCATGTATCTAAAAGGCATTGATTATGGCACAAACTATGTTTTTTCATTGCGCTTCTTCTTGCAGCCACATATTTCTAACGGATGCCAACTATTAAAAACACAACAGCAATCAGTCAAATCAATTTCTGCTTGGCACTTTGGAGACACATCTGTGTATAAAATTTTTTGTTCTTTTCGTATTCCATTTAGCCGGATTCACGATGATATGCGATAAAGTAGGGTATTTTCATGAGATACTAGCAGTAATACTTGTTTATATACAAAGCTCAGCGTAAATTTGTACATCATATTAACGCATGTAAAATTTTTACCAGGATTACCAACTGAGAAGGACGAGAACCGTTAGGGAGAATTAGTGTGCTATTTACAACACAGTGGCTGGCAAACTTTTAGGCAATTTTGAGGCTGATATCAAAACTATGGAGCTTGAGCCTTAAACGTAAGGTGTAGGTGCTAAAAAGAAGAAAACATTGAAATAGGATGATAATACTTCATGTTATTTCGGTACATCAGAGATATAATAATTAGCATTTTATTTTCTCGAGCAACATTTGCATCAGCTTTCGGCTTCGCTCCCATTTTTTATCATTCAGGCCATCGTGCGTTGTTTATTGCGTATTCTACTATAGCCATCTGACATTTATTTCCCTCAGCTCCCTTTTAGTAATCAAATAAGGCTGTATGTGATGAGGCAACATCCAACACAAGTACTGATAAACATTGGTAAGAAGATATCGACTGCTTCATTATTATTACAAGTTCTGAAGATTAATTGAAATAGTTGGCTAACTCGTAACGCCTGTTAATCCAGAACTTTGGCAATAGCCATGATAGGTGGGTAAGAAGAGGGGGGAAGATTATATTTTTAGTTAAAGCTGCATTGATATGTCTTAAAAACAATTATAGATATTCCCTTTCTTTGATATGCCTCGTAGATTTTAGTGGTCGCCCGAGTGTTACTACGTTATTTTTCCACATACTTGTTACAAATCCTACTCTAGATGGGTATATTTTTATCAATTGGAGAATTAATCGATCAGTTCTTACTCTTCAGTGCCTTACATCGTCGGTACGTTTCTGGGATTGATTCAAATTTTATACTTTTCCTTCGCACTGCAAATTTTGAATTCCGATACATCATCATTGTAGATCATTTTCACTCGCATACTGTCGATTTGAGCGTCAGTTTGCTTGACACACAGAATTTGCAGGCATCTTAGTTGTGCGATAACTAAAAGACGTGAAGTCGCAAAAGGTCCATAGGATCACCGATTGCAATGTTGACCGTTTTCCTCCCACTTGTGGCTTCTTTCCGAGACTATTGTCTGGATGGACTTTTTACCCTTAGAATTTGAAATATACTTTAGTGACCAAAATCTGGCAAGAAGGATATTGATATTGATTTATGACATGTTTACGTGGAGTTTGGTAGTTGTTACTTGCAGTTTCAAATTTTCGTGAGATCTGCCTATTTTGTAAGAGATAGCTTTCAGTTTGAAACTCAGTTCAAGATATATTTGGAAAGTGAAATATGAATATGAAGGTAATTGCAATTAGGAACAGATTGAAGTTTACAATGACGTAAATAACAACCATTTGTGTACAAAAATTCGCAACGTCCTGCTGCCCTCACTTATACCTGGTGTTTATCTGTCAATTGTTTGCCCAATCACATCCACACCTTGTGATGTTAAAGTAATGAGTCTGAATTTCCACATGAGGCCAAATATCATATTACGTGTTTATGTTTTGGTATTTTTACTCATTACTTGTCATTGATTCCCTTTCATATACTAATTGATAAGTGGGAAGAGGCTTTTATATTACTATATCTGTGCCGGTGTAGCCTGATGAATCTCAGTGTGGACGGGTCTTGGGCTCTGTTTGAAAATATTTGGGCTACTTTTGTGCTTGTTGAAGGTTTTTTTAAGCAGTTTAGTGGCATGGTTATCTCTTAACCTTGCATTGACGCATGATTTGAATGTGCGTGATGTTGACCTTGTAACTAGTCATTTGCGTAATTGATAATGTAATGCTGCAAAGCAGTGATGTTGATTAGCATTGGTGATCGTTGTAAAACAAAATCATGCGCGATATTTCCATACGTGAATATACTTTTAGTGCTTTGATGCCGGTAAATAGAAACACATCGCTCTACAATTTTTGTTGTCTGTGTTCGTACCAGTAAACAGTGTGTTGACACGTAAAGAAAATGAAAAGGAGCGAGAGACTGAATAATGACTCTGTGATTTGTTTCCCCCGGTAGCTACATCCCTTTAACCCTCCTCTTTACGGGTACTTGAAGTATACTTTATTTCATGAAGGGCCCTCTCCGCGTTTAAGAAGAGGGCAGATTACGTGTCTATCATAGTTGCACGCGATTAAGTTAATTTCGTCACGTTCCACGAACAATTTTTTATTTTTCATTTGCAAAATATTGCATTTTTAATAAGTAAATAAATCATGCTGAAAGTGAAATTGCGGAACCAATATGCTTGCTGACTATTCACCATGCCCCCCTGTTTCATGAAAAGTGCAAAAGTTTTCATAAGGTATTCATGTCATGTTTATTTCAGTTTAACGGGTCACAGATGTAGTTTCAGGTGTTTTTACAAAGGCTATTTTTTCTTGTCCTTCATGTCAATTTTCCTGATCTTTATCGACTAGTCCAGTGACATGATTATTGTAATGTTATCAGAGCACTTGTTTCAAGCCTTAAGTGATAATAATACATGCAAACAAAGTATGAGAAAGCCCTTTAATGTGATTGATTGGCAATAGACGGGGAGCTCTGGCCCTCTATCTTTCACTTTCGTTGTCCCCATCAAGGGTCTAAATGATATTTTGCATGGTG
>JAAAKL020005025.1:0-19976 GCA_010016065.2 Carybdea cf. marsupialis auct. non (Linnaeus, 1758)
ACCCTAAATCCGTATGAATGGGATGAAAGAAAAAATTCGCCACAAAGATCCAAGGTCGACCAGAGTCTATCAGAGTCTATCAGAGTCGACTGAAAAAGTTGATCATAGTTGCCTAGTGTGATACCCCCTTAAGTCTATATGTTGAGACCAGTTTTAACGTCGGACAGGATATACTTGTTATGTTAAATTCAAGCTGATATACTGATGGTATCAACTACGTGGGTATGATTTGTAGCATGCCGTAACCTGAAATCCACCACCTGATAGGATTCCAATAAATCGCGTAACAGTAAATGATTGCATAGTCGAGTAAGTCAGTGCAATGGTTAGTAACTCCTCTTGCCAACTGCCGGCACCCGCTTAGTACATACCACAAAAGTCGCAACCCTCAGCCGATTCTCCCCATACTATCGCTATCACTGCCCATAATCCATGGAATGGGCCGATTGTTACGGCCTCTTTCTCGCGTGGATAACGCGTCATTCATGAGAAGCTGCAAAACAAACATGAATGCAGGTCGGTTACTTAACTTCCTCCAGGACAACATCGCTAACTGATATTTACAACAGCAGTTTGAACATGGTCAGATCATTGACACATTTAACTTTACCTTTGGTTACACAGTAACTACATTTTTCTACAAGAAACATCACATCCCCATAGACATGAGAATGACTTAAAATGACAAGCAAAATGGTCAAAGCAAACTCTAGCCAAAAAACTTCACATGTTAACTATTTAGTGAACTGAACGTACAGTCCGCCAGTCATACTGCTTAAAATAAACTAAGCCATCGATATCTGCTATAAATGCGTTGGAAAACAAGTTTGGCTTGGTGGACAAATCTGCTGCCTTGGCCAGCAAGATTGCAGAATTGTCACACCACCCTTCTGTACAATCTCAATATTAAATTGTTCCAAAAGAAACTCTCTCACGATACCATATAGCTTTCGTTTAGCGCCGAACCCTTTACAGATATTCTAATTAGCGCCGACTTCTAATAAACGCCACTCCATAATTCAAGAGAAAGAGAAATATTACTTTATTCAACAGAACGCATCTTATTGTAAAAAACGAATCACGTCGTCATGCAAACATCTTGTTCCTTCATGTAAATCTTTGCTTTTATTTAGTTGTTAATTATCGCTGGCCTCCAATTAGCGCCCGTAGTTTCGTTGAGAAGTCTGTATGTAGCGCCGTCTGGAGACGCTAACGATAAATAATAAGGCATCTGTCACAAATGTGCAATAAAAATCATTATAGGAGCAACATAGGGATCCAAGGCTACAAAGAAATTCTGGGTGCGTCTTTGTCAAGCTTCTAACGAGATTATTTGAATGTAATGGAATTAAGGTAACCCCGAAAAACTTAACAGGAGATGGAGGCATCTCTTACTGCAATCATTTTCGATTGATATAAGAAAATCACAGTAGGGCAGGGAAAATATAACGACAATGACACTGTAAATCGTTTCTTTATATAAGGCGTGAAAGAGATTGTTGTGGATCGAATTCTAGGAACTTGCTCACAGGATTCATGCAGCTTCGGGGAGAATAGCTTGAAGTAGGGAGGATCGGCCGGGGGATTACCCTAGCGCTTGTGGCATTTCTGATTTTCCTTGTTCTCGGTGAGCAATGATCGTGGAAACAATTAAGTACACGTGCATATTACAGATACCGAAAACCTATCAAGTTAATCTCCTGTTTATTGGCGCTTTAGCACTACATTATAACACAATAAAGCCGTAGTATGAATACAAACGTCAAGGATAAAATTTCACTGCGCCAATACACAATTCGCTTTCAAAACTACGATGTAAGTTGTACCTCCCTTATCTCCGACAATGCACTAACTATTTAAAATCTGTTAATAATTACCTTGTTCTCTACTTATAGCAGGTAATAAAAACTTACCCCGTATCTAAGGAAATCACGTTTTATATCGTTTGTCAATGATGAGGTGGATTC
Organism: Carybdea cf. marsupialis auct. non (Linnaeus, 1758); assembly: GCA_010016065.2. Lineage (NCBI taxonomy): Eukaryota > Metazoa > Cnidaria > Cubozoa > Carybdeida > Carybdeidae > Carybdea > Carybdea cf. marsupialis auct. non (Linnaeus, 1758). Next base: position 1,968 of record JAAAKL020005025.1, read on the forward strand.
GCTTGTCGACGTTGACGTATAATGTTTAACTTTCACTATCTAATTTCATAAACGAAAAATATCGCTGAGTTGTAGTCATAATTGCTAACTAGACCAAAATCAGAGGAAAATTTTGTTCTAGACTAAAAAAAGCATAATATGGAAGTGGAATCAACAAGACAGACTTGAGTATTCGTCTCTTCACTTCCTCTGTTATAGACGCTGGGTACCATGACATGGCAGACATGACTTCTATAGTTGAGATGAGCCCACATTTGATGGTTTGCAAAGCAAGGTCTTGGACCTATGAGTCAAATGTCCATTAAGTCGTGACTTACTATTACGGCATAACTTCCAGTGTTTCTCTTCTACGTAAAAATGCACAACCAATACATCATTTACATTCAAACGGTAAAGTTTACGGGATACACAATTTAATTTTGTTTAGGCTATTCTTAATCCGTAGAATTATGCGCGGCATCTAATAATTCCCTCCTTTGGGACCTTGTCATCTTTCAACATCTTAAAGGAAGCCATTTATTCTGTTTTCTACATACTATCCAAGAATAAATTCATATTGCGCGGGTAGTGGAGAATTGCGTATTCTAGGTTCCTCAGAAAGTTCTAAACAAACGACCTGAGATTTCAGATAATAGCCCTTGAATGCTCCTAAACATCTCAAAGGTCATAGAAATCTCCACTCTTATCTAATTTTGTATGCAAAATTATTTTTTAAAAAGATATAAGAGAGATAGAAAATAAATAAGCAAGGGGATTCGACACTGTGACCCACGCATTAGCGGCAAATGCTCTACAAATTGAGCTAGGTGAACCCCGATGATAACATACTCACTTTTTCTAGTAATCTACTGATCTCAAAAAAGGCTAGATCGAGCTTCCCATTGCTTCCAACAGCGCAAAAGTGTAGTCACGAGTGCTATCCCCCATTTGTTAAAATGGCGGAGTAATGTCCACCATGTTACATAACATTGTTTATAAGCTTTGTATGATGGGTACTGAAATGGCGATTGACCTTACTTTGAGACGCAAGATGCTCGATTCAGTATTTTTTAGAGATCAGTGCAGTAATCATACTAGCTCCCATTCCTTTCCTGGTGGATATCGACATCCAGCTCCAAGCAGGTTTCGAGACCGGCCTGCACAACACCATTTCTTTTGGAACAGCTACATTTATTGTCACCAAAACGTGATCGAATGAACAATTACACCGCATGCTCTATGTATGTTCAGAGATAATCTGGCCCGCACCAACGTGAATTAAGCTCAAGTGAACTGTATGAGTGCTTGGCCCTGAGAAACGCACAGGCTTTCCTTGCAATGAGTTACCAAATTTCGTCAAGGCATGTAACTAGTATTCCCGTGTAACTGACTGTTGGGATCTCGAAACTGGCAACAACCATCTAGACTTCGGCATCCTGGAAAGCACGTTAGTACGGCGAGTCTTTTGAACAACCGCAACGATAACCATGACGCCCAATGTTTTTCTATCGTCGATGCTTCGTCAGTCTTTGGCCTCACCTGCAATGCGGTAGCCAACTCGCACTAAACGAATTCACAAAAAGACGCATTACAACGATTGCTCTGGACGACTGATATAACCATTTCAGATGTCAAGTCCAACGTACTACATATAAATATTTAACAAATAATACTGTCATCTTTTCTTTCGTGGGGTTAATACTTAGGCTATGTTATGATAAAGCAGTCCTTACAAAATAGTGTTCTTCGTAAGATGCTGATGAGATGTAATCAAAATGCGTTTACATGTTCAAGCCTAGGCCCTTTCTTTCACGCCATGAATACCCCTGTATAATGTACACATACAACATTCTCAGATGAATTTTATATCTGAAATATAAACTAACGGCTAAATATTTCAGCTCACCTTCATAGATCAGTAAATCTGCCTGATGATTCATCACACACCATAACATCACATTTCGTTCCTGCACACAAATAAAGAATGGGTTTTTAATCCACGTATTCACAAATTAAATTTTTTGTATAACTTGAAACTTTGATCGACTCCTCTTTTCTTAAAGTAAGTACGCGACTTCAGGGATATCAACACTTCACTCTTTCCTCTATACAAACAATTCCTAAATAGACAAGGCGGGGGAGGGTGAGAGTAATCTTTATTATGTTAAATGAACAAGAAAACATTTCGGGGGCGATTTTGGACACAAAATTGAGTGTTGACTCCCGATTGATATCACTATCAGTTGGAATAAAAACATGAAAGATATCAGATATTAGATTTCAAACACAACACATGCAAATTTAATAAATCATCAAATACCTTGAGAAAAGTGAAAGCATAAAAATAAATATTGATCCTCTTTAAAAACTAATCTTAGAAAAACATAGAGAGGTCTTGCAAGAAGAATGGAGGGTCTGATTCTCACAGATACGAAAATACACGTGCCTACAGCACATTCCTATCTGAGTGAAATAAAACCGGTTGCGTGACGCCCGAACTACTTCCTCAGCCGCAATAAAAGATAAAAGCTGTACGCTTTGTCTAACTTGAAGATGAACGACGTCTTCTTTCGCACTCTTTACATTTTTCATTTTTGCAACAGAGAGTAGTTTTTTGTCCATACGTATAGCATTCAAAGAATTCTCGCACATGAGCCAATTTCTAAAAAACCTTGAAAGAAGTCCCTCAATTAGAAGCCACTAATGAGCAGTGCAAACAATATTGAACCCACGCTTAATAAAAAATACAAAACACCAAACAGGATTACCTATCCGAAACGGGCTCTAAAAGAAATCCCCTGAATTTGGACTAGCAGCAGGTCCTCACGCGCTCCAAATCTGCTACCCCATCAAATAAAAAGGTAGAAGTGCGAAGAGCTGATGGCGGTTCAGGTTTACATAGGAACCATCGAATTGATTTCATGGTCTGGAAAGCACTAGTTGTGAAAACTCTACAGGAATTACTTAGTGGAAACGACGAACTAGAAACAAATGACTAGGAAACATGTAGGGCATCCCCCCAAAATGTACAGGAAGGGAATTTAAACTTGTGGAAATTAGTTCTCGAGCAAAGATTTGACATCGAGTAATAAAAGTTGTAACGACTACTCACCAGTCTGAAAATGATCGTCTTGAATTCGAATGACTGTGTTACACTGACTAGTAAAACTCTTCTGTGTGTGTGGAGTTGCTACCCCTAGAAAAATAAGGCAGAGTTTAATATCTGATGAATGACGTTGCCATAGAGAACGACTGAAGCTAAATCCTCGTTCTCTTATATTGTAAATTGATCGCTGAGAATCAGGAACTGACTGCAATGATCGGTGACGCAATGCTGCATGTCTCCAAAAATCAATACTACGGCGGTTCTCGGTTGTCACATAACCATGGAAAAGAAAGAGTCATACCTTAAGGATCGTTTGCCCGTCTATCACTGAGTTAGTGGACACATTTAGAGCACACAGCAGAAAAGTACACAATAAAAAAGCACAATTTTGATAATCTAGCTGCAAAATGACAAAACTGCATTGACAGCGTCCCCCTACTTTTCTTATGCAGCCTTACAGTTTCGAATAATTCGACATCAGGAAGTCAGAATCAGCCATTTTAAGTGCTCAGTACGATTGCAAGAAAACTCATGAAGAATTGCACCAACCAAATGGACAAATGACTTACCACTGTCCGCATACGACGAATCCATTCCTTGAGCACTCTTTTCGGTATCCCCAATCTGCCACTTTGGTAACACATTGTCCGTAGGGGTCTCTAACACGAACAAAGATAAGTATAATTTATAAGCTACAGTGAGACAATTCTTGATAAAGTTTAAATTCACTTCATTGCATTAAGTCCTGACAGTAAGCGTCTTGTGGAGAGGAAAACACTCTTCCTGAGGCCTTAACTAACAAATCAGCATTGTGCGTCTCCATAAATCAGATACTACTGGCAATTACGCCAGAACTACCAAATGTCAAATCTATGCAACCTCGGCTTGGTATATCGACGTATACTTAACTAAAACTTCAAAACTTAAAAATTTGCATCTTCAAACGTACTTGGATGCAGAATACACAAGATATCAATTTTTAGCTATTTCATAACTTACCGCCTATTTTAGCGACCCCACCAATTTGAATTAGAAAGAGCCGACAAAAAGAAAGTCGACAATAACAATTTATAAAGATCAGAATACGTCAACAACCAACAATGCCCTAAATGGGTTCGGATATTTCAATTTTAATATCTAGACTTTGAAGTTCGTACTATTAATAACTATGTACGGCTTGGTGGACGTATTCGTCTCATCGTCGGAATAAAACTTCATAATTAGGAATCAATAGACTACATCGAACTTACTTTACTAAGTTCTGTTCTATCTCAGATAGAGCTTGTCACTTACTAAAATAGCAAATTGATCTTCAATAGAGTACTGTACTATCATTTGCGCTTTCTACGGAGAAATCTATCGCTTTCACCAGGTTCTAAAAGGGCTCTCTAAACCAATACTAACATACAATTCAATTAGTAGTTAAAGCGCAGCAAGTAGTAAAGAATTAGTGGCTAGTAACATTTAGTCTTAAGACGGCATTTGCCACCGTTATGAACTAAACATAATCGTTTACGTTTCATGTTAACCAACTTGCACAAAATAAAATTTGAAATAAGTTATAGTATAAGATGATAAACATTAGAAGAAACAAGAAAGTTGAAGGTAGAATTTTGTGCAGAATACTATAAAAAACACGTGAATAGAGGATAAAACTGCCGAGAAGAGAGCAATGAAAGTAGAATCATACCTGATGATGATAACAATTCAGAGCAATAAGGACACTCCTGTGTATTGTAATGTTGGGCTATATCTCTAACAATAAAATGTTGCTGCAGACGCTCAAGATCCCTTTTTAGCTTTGAGTACGTGTATTGCGGTCTTTTGCAAAGAAACGCCGTAAAAAACTTTTTCGCAGGATCCCGGCTTTCTAGGTATCTCAGAAAATGAGGCCGGTCTGGCCATCTTTTTAATCCGTAAAATTGTCTTAGCACGTTGCAGTTTTCAGTCATGAAAAAACTGTAAACCCTTTCCATGATGCAAAAGGGTTCCCCCTGGATTATCGGCGTGTTCCCATATTTTTCCCAAAATGTCATGTCAACTTCAAGACTGACTGTAAAAGAGGAATGAAAGGTACAGTATTATGATAGGTGAAACTAAACAATGGATATATAACAAACCAACCTTTAATGTGGCGCACCGTGAAGTGTCATAAAACCAGTGACATAGCCAAAACAAATATAGCAGGGGCAAGAAACTTCTTCTGGGGAGGGTGAACAGGAATAACTAAAGTTCATATTACAAGGCGATCATCGTTGTGCAAAGCAGTAAAATAATTCAGTATGCAGCAATGTATTATACAATCCAAATTCCTTTTAAACGGCTATGAATCCAATGTTTCAGTTGCAGGGAGAAGGCAAGAATTTTGTGCAGGGGTGCTCTTACACCCTGTACCCTCTTCTGTTACAGGCATCGAAGCCAAGATAAAAAAGTTAAAGTATCATGCAGCAACAAAAGCCAAAAGATAGCTCCCTAGAAATGATACATGTATATCGTGTCGCAAAAAGTCAAGTCAATCCAACTGACTCTACTTTCGACTCAAGAATTCATCTCAAGATCGCCTCTCAGTGATCCAATAAATTGGTGCAGCCGTATGTCATATGTCACTAGAAGACAGATACTGAATCCCATATATGAGTTAGGCTTCTCAAGAGTACAATTGATTCCTGTGGCATGGAAAATTTGCCATTCCTTTGCATCATCAATTTATTAACCTTGTTCATTTCACTTTCTGTTTGTAACGTGTACAATGACAAGGAATATGTTTAGAAGGTTGGAAAATAGCAAAGGTCAGGGAGACCGGGGTGCATGCCTAGTCATTCTCCATTTGAAACTTCATGTGCAAAAAAAAGAAATAATACCATTGATAAGCAATATATACTAATGCTCACTTACAAACTTTCTTCTTAACAATGGAAATACTAATAGTATATAAGTAGCTAAAAAAATTGTCTCTGAATCATAATTATCATTGCAGGACCACAGCAAGTGATGGGAGCATGCCCTTGTTTACCTGGCCAGAATCTATCCATTTGATGCATATGTGACAAAACGTGGTCGAAGTGGGAGGCATGTGCCCCTTGATACCCCCACCTGTGCAGTTGTTACAGCCCTGCATTGGAATACCTCCACAAATCTAGATGACACCCCCATACTCTGCCACATTTGAAAGACAACAAGCATGCAAAAGAAAGTCCAAAAAATGCTTCCTGTTATTTGGGCTATACTTCTTATTGGTTTAAGTAAATTTCAGTAAAATTACAGGCTCTCTCTTTTAAGTGACACTGTCTCTGCCTCAAACACTGAAAAACTACAGACAGTAAACTCTTTGGAATTTAATCCACATTATAACCCTAATGAGACTAGGATATCTTAGGATGCCCAGAACGGGGTGAAGTAGGGTTGGGGATGGCTACTAAACCCACAGTTGTTTCAATACTAAAAACTCTGTGAAGATTTGTTACTTTAGTGTGAAATATGTTTATTTTGGAAATTGGAGGTTACAACATTACACAAAATCTGGAAGGGGACTTGTTGGCTCTTACTTTATTTACATCTTGAAGATTTTGAGGCTTATTGTGAGGCACTGACACCCATTACAGAACAGCTATGGCAAAACCAAAACTTTCCGTGCTAGGGAAGGCAGCACAAATTTGAGGCACCTGTTATTGGGTACCACTGGGAAACTTTATGCAAGCAATCTGTTTATTCTGAGGGCAAGTTAAAATGTACTTACCAGGTGAATCATCAAATGGGTCCATACCATTCTAATTGAAAAAAGGAAATGAAAGTATGGAAATTTATAAACACATCTTTAATACAAAACGGGAAACCATTTATCAACATGATTGGTCAGTACTGCTAATCGAAGGTGTTGCTTCAATCCTTGCTTATCCTCTACCACTTACTACACGTACATTAAATTGCATACACTAAAGACATAAAACCCAGATAGCAAACTCTTTATTGCCTTAATGGTTGAGAAGTTAATCACATATGATAGAAAATTTAACTACAGTAAGTAGCTTCTGTGACTGGTTATAATGAATTGGTAGCAATCATTGCAAAAGAAGTTCAATTCCATCTTAAGAAGCCTGGCTGCAAGAAGACTGCATAAATTATCTCACATTCTCCCCAGAACCACAGTTCATTTGGTGCCATGCTTACATACTCTTAAAAACATTAATACCACTAAAACATTGTCACCCTCAGGGGTGGATACAGCGTTTGAGTTGGGGAGGCCATTTAGAAAAAATATAAGTACTTCAAGGCACTCAGCCAAGGGTGTAGCAGGAAAGCCTATATGAAACTTTGAAATTTTAATGTTTAGGGGGCATAGCCCCCCTGCCCCCCTCTGGATCCATGCCTGGTCACCCTAAAGGTTACTATTTAAGTAGTGCTAAGCAAAATGTTTTCATGGAAAGAAAGAGTGTAACTAAATACTGATGTACTTACTACTAATTTGCCACCACCATAATGAATAAGCAAAGTTGAGTCATTCACTGAACTACCAACTGATCCATCAACAGATCCAAGGGACTGCAAGCTGTCTGCACCCATTAGCAATCTGGTTGAACCTGTTACTGACATGTTTTCACCTGTCTTCACATATCGAGTCATGTACTCTGTACAGCTTAAACAACGTTCCAAATGCTTAGTTAGCCTCATTGCTGTGTCTTCTCGATGCAACTCAACTAAATCTGTTAACAACACATCCAGTGTAAACAAATGTTTCATGGCTTGAACAATTTCCTTCAGCACAAGCTCAGACAGTATTTGTGCATTTGCATTCTGTATGGTGATGTTTGGGTTTAAATGGATATCATGTATTGTTGCAAGACTCCTCCAAGTCTGAAATCTCTCTGAACCAAGTGAATCATAGAGATGTAGTAACAAACATGTCGGAAGCTTGCCAACTGGTATTCCCAGATATTGTGCAACTTTGCGTCTGAATCCTTAAAGAAATGCAGAAAGAAGTGCTAATTTACAGTTTTCAATAGTTAAATGGTGGAGGGGCTACATCAATGGCATAGATTTGATTTCCATACATTCTGAAGCTTCACCTTTCTGAAAAGGTTGACTAGCCAATAGATAGTTAACTCCACTAACACAGCTCACCTACTTATTATATTCCGAAGGGAACACTTGTGGTCTTCAAATAGTGTATTTATATTTGGTTTTTGAAAGCTCTTTAAATAACATTGGCGCTGAGAATACGACGGAGAGTAATGAGAGATAAAATGAGATGACCATAATAGTGACACAAACACTGTAAGCTGATTGGGGGATTCAATGACATATAGTGTTAAAACTACTTAACCCTTTGTATGTAATAATTGTTGAAATTTTCTATCATGTTCCGGATACACTTACGTTGCTTCATCTTGGCTCAGGCCCATTTACTGGGTTGCGTATTGGGACCAAACATTTATGCTTACTCAAGTATAGGAAAACAATTTGGTTGGATACATTCAAAATTTAAATGTATCAAATACATCAATGTGGATACTTCTAAGAATAATCAGGAATAACAAAAATGATCAAGGATAGAGAAAACATACATACCTACTAACTAAGTTTGAAAAGACACTTGCTAACGGCATGTCAATTAATTGGGTTCATCAAAGTTTATGACATAAAACCAAAATAATTTCCTTTACAGATCTGATTACCTGATAAACTTGAACTGTGCATGGTACATTTTCTATATATTCCTTTGACAATGACTGAGACACTCGAAACAACAAGCAGCACAAGAAATAACCCAAGAAGTGTAAGTCCACATCCACATACAACACCACTGACAGGCCATCCAAAGATTGTACCTAACAAGAAATATTGTACATGCTAAATTAGATTTTGGTAACTTCCAATGTTGAATAAATATAGCATATTATTACCCCAATCAATAGGCCTTGAAAACTTAAAATGTAAATTGTAATGTACCATAATGATTCAGCAGTCTTAACATTTAATTGGAAATACACAACACATATTGCATAATCAAGAAATATATGATTCAGTGCTGTCAGACCTAAAACAGATGCTACCACTCAGATATGATTAGGTTAACATGAACAGGTATTTAAACATTATGTATATAAAACCCATTATTATTTAACTTATGAGAGAATAAAATTTATTTAGATTTTGTCCTGTCTAATCTCTAAAATCTATGGCACATGGGTCTCCATGTCAGTACATAAGATAAACTTAAAATTATTATCAGGTGAAATAGTACATTACTCATATCAGAAATTGTTTATCTAGAAATGTCTTATACAAGACAGTCAATAGCAATGAAAGGGTGGGTCTAATGTTATGATATATGATTTATACATATCTGGCTGCTCTTAATATCACGAGTAATCAGCCAGATTTTAACGTAATGAACTGACAGTCACAAGTTCACACAATCAAATGCCTTGAAGCTTGTAATGAGTGAATCAACAATGTAAAATAAATGCAAAAACATGGAGCAAAGTTATATACAACACAGAAATTACATATATTCTAGGTATAAATGTATGTACAGATGTAAATATATATGTTGGAGACCACCAGGAAGGCTTAGGAATACATGGCAAAAAACATGGAAGCAGATCTGAAGAAATATAATCTGAAAAGAGAGATGATCAGTGATAAATCTGAATGGTGGTCCACCATCGCACGTCTTACCTCAAATGAAAGAGGCAAGAAAGTGGTGAAAAAGGAAGAGTAAGTAAGTAAGTAAATAATTAGAAGTTTTACACCAGTTATAATATAGATCTAATAATGAAAAAGAAAAATTTACTTACTGTATGAGCAATCTGATGAAGATAACATGGAAATGCTAAAGATAATGCCTATTTCTTGAGCTTTTTAAATATATATGTGTGTACACATTTATAGTTTAAAAAACTCTAAGTGATCTTTGGTAGGGGAAATAGCAGAAAAAAGGGTCAGTATAGATCGAATGGATATGATGCAAACCGAATGTGATAATAATATGATCTGGCCTTTCAGTATTATCATAGTTACCTTATCAATGAAAGCAAACAAAAACTGCATTGGAAACAAAAGAAACAAGGACATTGTTAGAACCCCTTCCAAGTACAGTGTCTGGTTAAGTCTTCAATAGGCTATAATCCTAATAAGCTTTTCAAATATCTGCACTTTCAAGGTATATCCAAACTGTATGATATGTCCCAAAAAGTTATAGCAGAGTATTATGGGAAATTTTAACTGCAAATTGCATCGCAACATCGACAAAGTTGTTTCTAGTTTAATAGTTATAGTTATTGGTTGGGCATGGGTAAGGAATGAGTTGCTTGTTATAAATTTCACGACGATTATATACGGATGGCTATCATCAATACCTGCTTATAACGTATGGTCTGTTTGGTGATTCAGTATACACTAGTAGTAACTACTAATAATAGGATCGTTATAGGTGACACATGGATACTATGGACTACTCACTACTATTTTTATGTTGTTACTCTCTGATTACAGGCTTCTGTTTGATTACCTGCTTATCCCTATTCATTAAATGTGGAACCTTGCAGGTTATCAGTGGCTGGTTACAGGTATTCCTGTTAAGTGTCAACGGACAAAAGTAATAAAGATAATGTTATAAAAATTGTGGCTACTAATAAAAGAGAATGATTTAACTTACAGGAGGATGTGTCAGGTGTGGTGACATCCATTTCCGCAGGCTTTAAAGGCTCGAATGGACCACTGTCTGAAGATTTTTCACTTAAATACTTCATTGTTGTACAGTTTAACTGTACTTACAGCACGAGACTTGACCAATGAACTACAATAGTTCCTTAAATCTCAGAAAGATATCCCTGATAAACTACTATACTGAGTAGCCCTGGATGATTATCGTCTAATTTGAACAATTCAGAGATGCTACCTGCGAAACAAAGGAAACAGATGATACAAAGCTATGATAGGAATACCGGTACAGTCGAGTACTAACGAAATAGCTATCTGTACTTAACATGTGGGAGAGGATACATTGGTTACGTTTCTACTGATTAGAAGCTTTCAAACTTCATACACTATTAGTATCACCAAGGGAGTACAGAGGTGCTAGCTGCAGTATTTTGCTCTCTTATTGAGTGAACACTCCTACACCATACTTTGATGGAAGATGATGAAATGTTTGTGATATATTTGTACTTCGATGAAAATAAAATGCTACTTTAAAGTGTAACTGATATAAAAAATATAATGTGTTGAATAGTGTACGCACGTTTCTCTGTTCCCTGCATTAAGTAAAGAAACCTCAATGGCAGATCTACACCTATCAACAATATGTACATGGTGGCATAGATGTATGCTGAGACAAGCAATCGGTGAGCAAGGTGTCTATGTCCGATTTCTTAGGAGAGACTTAATGAAGCGATTCTCGGTGACATGTGAGTGTACTTGCTAGTTGATACAATGCAGAGCTACGAAAATTCTAAGGAGCAATTTAACAAATCTTAAACATTGACAACGAACTCTATAACCGTAGAACAAGTAGAGAGCAACTTACCTTTGCTTCTAGATGTACAAGAATAATCGAAAGTTGTTGCGGATAATGTTGTAAGGGAAATCTGATTGTGGAACGCCACTTTGGGGGTGTCCCTCATAGCTGCAGTCAGTCATGTCAAATTAGGTGAAACATAGCCAGTTGGGCGATTTTTAAACAAAGCGAGCTTCAAAAGTACATTGTTTTTTGAGATTTTCTGAGAAGTTTGGGCGACACAACTTCAAAAAGGTCGTTTCAGTACACGTCACATCCGGTTTTCAGCCAAATCTGAAGAAAAGATGGTGGACGAACAACTGCATGTATTAACTATACCTCTATATGTACAAAATAAGGGCGTTAGAAGAAAGTGGTTTTATCAAGAAAGCACGGGACGGTACAATTCCGATGGTTCAGAAAGAGATTCTAAGTCGATGGTCTTAAAATATTTAAGAAGTTTTTAGGGATAGAAGAGGATACAAACCTATAATAACAAAGATAATAGGGGGTCCTCCAATTCTAAAAGATGAAGTAGAACACGCAATAAACGAAATGAAAAAAGGCAAAGCAGTGGGACCAGATAATATATGATAACAGTTGAAGTACTAAAAGCTCTAGGACATTGGGGCATAAAGGAAATTACACTTATGCTCAACATGACACAATGATAGTGAGGACATCTCTTCAGAACTCATTCGGTCTGTCTTTATCAATCTTCCTAAGAAACCTGGAGCCACAGAATGCACTCTGCACCGTACAATTAGCCTCATGAATCATCTAACAAAATACTGCTCAGAATCTTAAGGATTAGAATGAGATCCAAAATAAGACCAGAAATATCAAACACACAATTTGGTTTTTTATCAGACAAAGGCACCGGAAATGCAATATTTATGTCAACAACATTATTTGAGAGAAATGTTAAAGTACACATAACACTGTACCTTTCTTTTATAGATTACCAAAAGGCGTTTGATAGATTTCAACACACCAAGCTTTTACACATTCTAAACACCCTGGACTTAGAAGGAAAAAAATTTAGGATAATAAGAAATCTGAACAGGGAACAGGAAGCTGCAGTAAGGATTAACGGAGAATGTAGGGAATTCAAATCCATTCAACGTTTTGTTCGACAGGGGCGTGTCCTTTCACATGATCTTTTTAACCTGTAAAGTGAAATGATTCTGCGTAACATCGAAAACCTTGTTGGAGTCAACATAGGCTGACAGGGCATCACAAATTTGAGGTACGCTGATGACACTGTTCTTATTGCAGATCGAGGAGGAAAACTTCAAACACTATTGGATGAAGTCACAGAAAGAAGCGATGAGATGGGACTGGAACTAAATGTCAAGAAGACAGCATATCTGACTGTATCCAAAAAGAACGACGGTCCACAATGCAGGCTCTTGTGCCATGGTGAAACCATCAAACAAGTCTCTGATGTCAATTACCTATGTTAGAAGAGAATAGCGCTATCAATAGATGCCTTCGATAAATTGAGTCCCAATTTGAAAAATAGGAACATCAAGATCGACACCAAGTACATAGTCATGAAAGCGTATGCATGTAATGGTCTGTATGGACAGGTGGTTGTGAGTGATAAAACATAAGTAGAACAATGCTCGCAAAACTAGAAGCTTTGGAAATGTGGTTCATTAGGAGATAGATGAGAATATCCTGGACAGAGAAAGTTACAAACGACGAATTTTAAAAAAGAGCTAACACTAGAAGGTCTCTAGTCAAATTGATAAGAAAAGGGCAACTTCAATTTGTTAGTTATCTCAATAGGCATGGTGACTTAGAATAGCTTGCTCTTTTTGGTAAAATCGAGGGAAAGAGACCACGAGGAAGAGCAAGGAAGATAATTATTGAAAGCCTGAATATCTGGACGACTAACAAAAGGATGAGTAACATTGCATTTATTCGCAAGTCTTACGACAGAAGGATTTGGAAGGACATGATCGCCTATGTCTGCAACAGACCTGGAATGTAACAACAACAAACAAAAACAATAATAAACTCACAGTTATCATCAATCACTTTACTACCATGTTCCTCCAACTCACCGAAGTTAATTTTTCCTCGACTAATCTAATTTTCTCCCACGAAACTCAATAAGAATACTCGCTCCAAAAAAATTACCATGGGTCTCCCCTCAACCGACATTCTCGCTTAAAGTAGGTCACACGATCAGTTCTTTTCATTTTAAAGGTTTTACCATCGATGGGTAACATTTCTGATTGTCTACGAAATGAGTTAGGGCAGCCTCGGCTTGGAAATGTTTTTAGGAGATAGCTCAAGCAAGCTTTTCCCAAGTAGCCTAAGTTCTACAAGGTATAAAACTTTCAGAAACGTAACACGATTTTCATAGATGGGGCACCCTAGTTTAAATGGATAAAATCTATTCAGTGCTACGCATGTGGCAATGCTTTGGCAAAAAAAGAAAAGGGTACCTGCCCCCCTGGTCTCCTTGGTTCTCACAGCCCTGGTTTTTCTGATTTCTGATTAACGATTCAAACATTTCGATCTTTTCTAATGAACAGTCAGTCCTCCACTAGAGTCAATTTTTCGAAAACAGTTGAAAGTTTATTTATTGCGTTATTCCCTTTTTGTTTGTGATTAAAAATGCAACAACTTCTTAATTACTTTTCTTTGGTCACAGTAATACAAACTGTGTTTTTTTACACAAATTGAAATTATAATCTCATCAATTTCCAGTTAATATCTTGTGTGTTTCCAACACGTCCATGCCACGCCCAAAGACAGCGATCAATCCATTGATTGAAGTAAGTTTGTCCTATTTATCGATTGGTACTATGTCGAGCTGTGGTCAGTCCTAGAACTTCACGCCCTTGAAATTATTTTTTTGGCTGTTTCTGTATCTTGGTAGAAGAAAATCGGTCTCGAGCTCAAATTTTGTAAGACAAGCTTTATTTCACTTTGGGAAGATTTAGTCCAATTTTTATTCGAGTCCCATAGCTGTTTTTGCTTTAAAGCATTCTCTAGCTCTCGCCAGTTCTATATACCTCTCCAACACATGTGATACACGATTCAAAGCATAAACTTTCCATTCGATGTAATGCTAACACTGTTGATGCGATATGATCGTTCCCCCCTGCCATCTGCTTAGCGGAAATGATATTTCATTTCCGGTAGTGTTTCAAGTTATCATGTCAACAAAGTACAGTAGTGGGCGATTTTGCTCACTATTTGGGCGACGAGATGAATGATCTGGCAGAGGCCACAGTTGACGGGGACTATGTTTCGAAACTAGGGAATCCCCTTCTGATTTAGTTTCTTGGAAGAGGTACAATATGGCTGCCACGGTCTAGGTGTGTCAAGATCTGCTACAGTGTCACCGGAGACGAATATCAAGATTCCTGCTATTTTTGTCAAAGCACAGCCACGAAAATTATTTATAGAACTTATGTCATCTTCAGGGCCATAGCAAAGACAAAGGATCGCGAGTTTCTTTCTAGATGGCAGAAATCTGGCACTGCACAATGAGGCGTTTTGGCACGGCAAACCTTGAGAACATGGGCGGACAGCATTAAAGCTGATGACATATGACGCTTCATTGAAGCTGAATTCATAACACTGGTTGTAAAAAAACTCCAATGTCATAAGCTTTTAGAAACTGGACGCAAGAAGCCTGTTTCAAAAATCTTGATGTTTGCATGTCAAATCGAAAGATTCATAAAGCCACGTTCAAACTCAAATGGATCAATGTAAGGAGAGATGCTTGGCTCGAGATGGCAGAAAGGGGGCGGAAGCCAAATTGTTGCGGGATGCATAGCCCCGCCAACCCCGGACTACGCCCGTACTTCATCTGCTGATTTATTTATCTTCATTACAGTCCCTATGTGTTTTTATGCCCACCCCAGCCTCTTTTGAAATATGGACTAACAGAGATATATGATGATACAACTAAATAATCAAAGTGTTTCTACAGTTAAAAAAATCAATAATAGATCTTTACCGGACGTTAACTTGTCCAATACTTATAACGAGGAACTAATTACATATACAATCTAAAACAGTTAGTTATTATAAGCACTGTTTGCACTACTGAGGACGAGGGGCAAATAGATGAGAATAATCTCGTGCGTAATAGATAAGAATAATCTCGTGTGTGATATACGCTAGTTTCGAAATAATTTCATTTATCTCAGGAGTATTTTATCAATTTAAAAATAATATCATGATGTGGAAAAGTGTCAGTAAAATCTCATTATTGAAAAATGGTCTCAAAATAGCATGATAATCTTCAAGTTAAACTCTAAATAATCTCATAATAGTATGAGATTTCGATTCAGTCTCGAAGAAATCACAGGAATCTCGAAATAATCTCAAAGATAGGGGAATAATCTTGAATGTTTCGAAAGTACAGAAATGCAGACCCCACCATCACATACATCGTCATCGCCTAACCACACCTCAATTTCTTCATGTTGGCTTAAAAAAATTATTCGTGCTAAAGAACTTGAGAAAATATCTTAAAGCTTATTCGGTAACACTAGTGAGAGGTGCAAGTTGGAATAAATTGAAATGTAAAAAACTAGTTTTATAATGACTTGGGGTCATGAATTTAGAATAGCAGTCTGCATTCAAACGGTCAGCGGCATTGCCACGAAACAATAGGAATGGATTGAGAAAAATAATGAACACCATAAGATTACAATAAATTTGTTAATTTCTCTCGAAGTTTAGTATGGTTAGTTAAAACTGCTTGGGAGCACTCTTTTTGAATGTGATATAGATGTCGTATCTGGTGTGCTTAGTTACTGGATTTTTTTTGGGAGGGGGCATCATGAGTGTTGGACAAGCATCCTCCCTCCCCCTCCCCGCACGGAGTGACGTCTTTTAAAAAATGATTTAGCCACTCTGGAAGAAGTCTCGGTACCTCTTACACTTTATGTTTCTTAAATGTGTATCTATACCACAATCTGTGTCTATACTATGTTCTCTATGGAAATTCGGCCCATGCAGCTTGACGAAAGCGGAAATCGTAAGAATGGCTCAAGTCTCTTTGTGCACAATAAAACCCTTAAAATAACGTCACAATTTCAATTTTTCTGTGAGGGCCATTTTTTACTGGAGGATAACTAAACCTTATTGTGCTTTGTCTTGCAAATAACAGAAATGGTTAAGAAATCCTATAATATCAACGTTACTCCCTTATTTTTTGGGTAGTAAGTGGTTTATCCCCGAGGAAGTGCTGATGTAGTGGAATTGATAAATCTTGTTTTTTATATTCGTATGTAAGTGATTGCTTGCATTCAACTTTACATGCAGTCAACTCAACAAACTACACACACTACAGCAAACGTTTATACATGGACTGCGAACAAAGCAACACTTAGCAAAGGAAACAGTAATTACAACAGAAGGGTAATTACGGAAGAACATAACATTGCGGAAGGACATAACACCTAAATACAAAGAAAGCTCCCATAAGAATATCATTCACATCTATCTGAGGTAGAACCCCTTAATAGATGACCAGGACTCCTTTTTAACAAGGAAGGCAAGAAACACATTTATAAATGAGGCGTAAGAATACTAAATTATTGACGCTTTGAGCATTGAGCTAACAGATCTGTTTACATAAACGCCTCCCAAATGCCCGCCCCTCTGCTTCAGAAAACTTGGATGGCTCAGCAACATCAACAAAATAATTCTACTACGTTTACATTGTGTGGGAGAAATAGGAAAATTACCAGGTTCTTAGTTGTAGGAGGGTAAAGAGGATCGATGCATCTTGATGAGTTGCGAAGGTTTACATTGCTTTGCCCCCCATTCATTATGTACCCCTTCCCAATTTACGAATGTACAGCTGCGTAACTGAACATCGTTCAGGTAGTTGCATTGAAATCTCTCACCACCACGGATCCTAATACATATAAAGCATGACTCTCAGAAGAGCATCTTGTGATCAAGATCACTGTACAACAAATTTAAAGTATCATGTTCATACAGAAATGCTGATGAAGGTTAATCCACATGTGGTGGTGTTAGTGTTGCTTATGGCCGTTGTAACCAGTGATGAAATTTCAAGTCAAACAAAACAATATGCGCCAATCACATAGTGGTTCTTTTACAAACCAGAGGATAACAAGATGACAACCACCGGACGGAATTAACCAACACCTAATGGCAAAACGTAGGAAATGATCCTGTTACGGTCGGCGTCAGTAGGGATGCGCGCGCGTCCTTTTACGTCTCATGTAGTCCTTCGTTTCCGAAATGGGTTTGTTATCTATTGACTCACGTCTGCGATGATAATTCCTCAACAAGTTCTACACGAGGAATACCTATTCTATGGTTACTATATATAGTTATAGTCAGTGGTGTAGTTGTACCCCTACGCTCCCATACGCCGTATAGGCACTGCGGTACACCTGAAATAGGCGTATGGGCA
>JAAAKL020005026.1:0-12500 GCA_010016065.2 Carybdea cf. marsupialis auct. non (Linnaeus, 1758)
CAGGCAGACACACAAGCAGTCATGAACTACTATTTACTATTTGTAACTATTTATTATCATTGCTCATTCCCAATATACTCAGGCAGACACACAAGCAGTCATGAACTACTATTTACTATTTGTAACTATTTATTATCATTGCTCATTCCCAATATATTTTGATCTTCCCATCTGTCAGTTACATTATTTCTGGCTCATACTCCTTTATTTTTTCAAAAAGATCAAACGTAAGTTGCAAGAACTAAACCCAGTAGCAGTGAGTGTAATCATTGGTGAAAGTGATGAATTACTTAGCTCCACCCATAAATGCCACAGACATCAGTCCACATCTTTACACCAGTTTTTCCTCTGCAGGTCATCATGCTGCAGTAGAGGCTCAAATGCTTTACAGCACCAAAATCAATAGTGCATACATCACATTATCTACTTTTGGTCTAACTCATCTGCAAGCAAACTTTGTTCTGCCTGCTTTATGTAATGCTTGGAGGGGTCATGAGGATGATGCTGTGGTTTACCATCTTGCATGGATGGATTTTTATGGCAATCCCTGTGCTTTTGCCCCATTTTCCCACATCCATACCTTTAACCTAATGGGCCCCATTAAGCCATTGCCACGAATCTCTGTCATTTGAGGATCAAAGATGAGACAAATGCGTTAATTCATTTATTTTGACTCCTTTTTGAACCAAAATGTTTCTCTTTGTCTCTGCCTCTTACACCTTGAGACCCAGAATTATCTTTAAATTGGGATTTGTTGCATTACTTGTCCTAGATTCAAGAATGGCGACTTTTCGGTTCAATTTTAAGATTTTAGGAAAGACATTTCAGTATTAGCAAAATATGAATTTTTTGTATTTATTAAGAGGCCATCTCATAGGTGATTGATGGAATCGAGTAAGCTAGTATAAAATCGTTGGAACTCAATGAAGCAAACGATAAGAAGGTCTCGTTCATTGGCTGCAGCAGCAGTGCTGTATAACTCAGTCTTATTGTAACCATGACTTGTGAAATGGTTTTCGTGTTCAGACTTGTGATTTCGGGTGCCTAGCATGCAGATTTACCACTTGATACTCAGTATAAAGCAACTCCACACATCGGGGATGACATGTACTGGCTTGACTGCAACAAAGTAGATAAATATGAATCACCTCAGCGTTGTGTAATGTGAGGAAAATGAGGCATTTTTGTTCGATATAGCTGACTTGTAATTACGTCACCCGCACGTGCCACATTTCATCTAAACACAGAGTAGCTGGGTGGCAAGAAAAATGAACTCGCGACAATACCTAAGATACAAGTACAGGAGAACTGTTACACCTAGGAGATAGTTTACCTTTAATTACATAGGTTCAGATACTGACGCAGGAAGGACCATTGATGACAGTAAGTGGCACTCAGTGTGTTGTGCCGTTTACTAAATCCAATGTCACACAGCTTCACATGTTTGTACTGCCACAGTCAGGAGGCATTGTTAATAAACCTCTCTTCATGTGACAGTTTGCATTAGAGCTATTCTGTACGTGAAAACCACACCTCCTTTACATCGTTGTTGATCTTTTTAACAAGGGCTGTAGCAACAATTCAAAAAGTTGGAGGCACGCCATTATCAAAACTAACAAACCTGATTGAGTTGGATTTATACGCAACAATACTTTGGTGAACCGTGGGGTCACATGCCCCCCCCGCCCGTCCCCCTGGGTGATTAATTAGGCCACAATCATTTTACCCTCCGCAATGTTTTGCAGAGCTTATCATCCTATGCAAGTTGTTAGACCAAGCCAGCCGTCCGTTTGCTTCATGTTCCTCTTATTTTTCTCATTTGTGTTTTTAAGAAAGCTCTACTCCAGTGTTATGAGATTAGTCTTTCGTGTAAGTGTATTTGTAAATGTATATCTAAGTGCATTTACTCTTTGGCCTTCCCCCTTCATTTTCCCGTCTCCGGCAGTTTTTCTCCTTCATTGCCTTCCTCAGGTTTCAGCAAACAAAAACTAGCTTATTCCTACAATTTTTCCTTTGCAGACCGTGCTAGAAAGAAATCGTTGCCAAGTTTCAAGATCTTGTTCCCAAACTACAAGGTAAAGGTAAATGCGAGGTGTTCACACGGTGGCAATGTAAATGACACATCAGGTCAGTGAAAGTGGTTGTGTAATGCGAGGGATTGAATGCATTTCTATGTTACTTAATTATGTTTCTCGAGTGTGGCATGTCAAGTAAAGGATTAGCAGAAGTAGAGTATCCTACGACGCCTGAATTTTGAATTTGTGGTTTGAATTTTGAATTTGTGGTTTAAGTGTAAAGTGAATTCATGTTGATCTCGAGTAAGAGAAAGACACTCACAAAAAGTACTAAAGTTTTCCAGAAATCCCCTCCTGGAATACATCTTCTATGATCAGTTCATACTCATTTGCAATGGCATGCGTATCTTTGCATTTTATGTAATTTTATCATTGCTTGATGAGAAATATTATGTTGATTCAAGTGTGTCGCTTAAAAAACGTATTAGAAGCGGCCAGTGGAAACATATGTCATGAAGACAGTCAAGCCTACGTTATAAGACTCATAGAAAATGTCGTTTCTGTTTACGCTATCTTCTGTAATGTAAAGATATGCTGAATTTATTATGTTCAATTTCAAATTTCCAAAAAGTTGGCTGTGGACCCCTGCTCTTATACATATCTACGTACACAAATATACGATTCTAATCTTTTAAGTTCTCAGCGAGACCGTAGTTAAGGATTGAACCGCTGATAAAGGACAATCGTGCAGCTGAAGTAATTTACGATCTCAGGCCTCCAATTAACGACATTAGGCAATTTTCCTGGCTGAAGTTTTTTTAGAACTTGTTAATCATTGTTTACTTTGTTACCACGTTCCTTTGTTTATATGTGCCTTCTTAATTTCTTTACTATGACGTACATAGACATAATGCTATTCCCACTCTTGGTAAACCACTTCTGAACCATTGGTAAACCTTTTGTGAACTGATAATATATCCCTCCGAGAATGTTAACAGTACACTTCGACAAAATGTAGGAATTAAAAAAAATAATCAAGATCATGGTTTGTGAGTTTATGACCTTTTGGTGAAGATTTGAACCAGGTTATTATTTCATGTACGACTGTAGCTACTTTGTGAATTTGATACATGCTATATTCACATTTAATTGTTGTCTTTGCATTGTGTTACAAATGCAGAATTGCATCTGTGTTATAGATGGGAGATGTTTATCATGTCTTGAGTCGTAGTCTTTTTTCTGAGCTAGGTTTCACCATGCTTATTTTGCGTCAGTTGTGTGGGAGATTGTAAGATATGTTGTTAATATGGTTGCGGTGGTGTAGGGAATGAATGGTTTCCTTGATCTTCCTGGTTGTGTTTATCTCTCTGTCCAGCATCTCGCTATTTCCTCAAGCGAAGGTATGATCATTTTTCCAGCAATGTTCTGCGACCACGTGGCCGTTTATTTCTCCCTTTTCGACTACTTTTTTGTGTTCTTTTTGTTTGGATTCACCAATGTATGTTGCTGGACAGTCTTTGCATCTTAATCTGTATACGATGTTGTTTGTTTCTTCGGGTATCTCTCGAAACGCAGCTCAGAAAAAGTCAACGACTCACGACATTATAAACATCTGCCATCTATGGCATCCGCGGAGTCTAAAGGGTCAGTGTATGAATCAGTGTTTTTAAAAAGACCTTCAGTACAGAGTCCCTTTTACTTCTTTGTAGCGTGATTCCGTTGAAAGTAAGACTTTCAGCGCGGATGAGCAAGAGGAGTATAGCACCTGGTGTCATGTTAATTTGCCTCACAAACTTGTAGATGAGGTGAGTTTTGATTGACGCCAGAACTGTTCATCGACCCAACCTTGCCTCATCAGATTGCACAACAAATAACAACGAACTTCTTCTCTTTCGATACGTTTCAATTTTCCACATATACCCTACACCAGGATTATGCTATAGGGGGCCAAATCCCAACATCACCTTTAAAACCTTTATGTCAGGGGCTCTTGAGATTTGTAGGTAGCCTGTAGATCCTTGAAATTTAAAATATCAGATGTGTAATTGTCTATTATGGACCAACAACTACCCTTGAATAATGGCCTGTTCAGTCAGACATTTCTAGTTTAAATATTATCCAAGGTGTTAATCTAGTCTAGGCCTTTTGAATTTCCCAAGAGGGTGCGTACTGTCTCTGCCTTTTGTACCTTCAGCTTAACAAGGAAGTGTCTCATTCAACGAGCCCTCCTCCCTCTTTAATGCATTTTCCTAGCTTCCCCCTGTCCTTCATAGGCCCTCTCTAGTCACTATCTTTGCCATGGAACTCTTGTATGTAGACAATTCATATACACTAGTAATGATAAATAACGCTCTGCTTACATGGCTTCAAATTGTTATAAGTTATACTATGCACTTTAATCCGCCTGTGTTCATTTTGGTAATTTCAATGCTTTCCTTCAATCTTGCATTAGCGACAGCTTTCGTCTGAAAATTTTGTTCTTAAATACTCTCAACTGACGTTCATCCACTTTATCATCTTCTTCTCGTTTTGTCTTGAATATTTACGATCCTTTGTCAACACCTTCTGTACCCAATAACTTATTTCTCATGTCGAAATCAACATTCGCAGCCGTTGACCTTGCCTTTCCCTTCACCATGATATGTTCTGCGATGACTTTTTGTGATCGTTGGTTTTTAGTTAGTCAAGGATCCTGCTTGACCTTTCTGCGGCTGGAAATTCTTCCGTGAAAACGTTTCTCATGAATTTGCTTTGACAATACGATAGTAGGACTAAATAAACTATAGAATTTTCTTTTTGTACTTGTTTGAGTGCGGAAACGAATCCAGAAACCGTTACAGCCACGGCAAGGTGCTGCTATTCGTTTCAGAAATTAAATGCATGTGTTAGACTATATAAGCTTTGTTGTTAGTTGCGCCTTGATAATCACGTTTGCATACTGTGGCAGCATACTTGTATATTTTTGTAGCTCACTCTAACGTACTTGTTTTCAGTTTAGTAGTTCTTACTTTGGGCTTTAATGTATGTTACTTATCGTCGATACGTCTTCTATATTTAAGTATGACCTTCCTCATAGCCACAGTTGCCAAGTAGAGGTACAGTATTGTCTGGACTTGAGGTGTTCTCTTCCTTTGGCGCTACAAACCCATAAGAGATGATTTTGTTTTATGTGGATCTTTAGAAAGATATCAATGTGCAGAGAGCTAAGTGAAGGCATAAAAGGAAGCCCTAATCATAAAAGAACGTAAATTATGAAGGTACATTTGGAAAGTAAGAATGTACTCAAACAGTAGAGTACGACCGACAGGAAGTGGGATGAACCCTGCCATTCTTTCGTATGTTCATTGAGTAGAAATAGCAATTTCTATTCCCATGTTCTCTTTTTACACACTGTGTGTTGCTTCGTTTCTTTTCTACAAAATTGACCGGTTAATTTTCTCTCATCCACATTTTCTCGAAGTAAGGTAAATCGTGATATCTTTGGTAATGGATACGTCATTGATCGTCTAGAGTGCTAACCTATTTGCAAGGATTCCCATTCCGTAATAGTCATGTAAATGCATCAAACGTTAGCCCGTAAATGTTTCCTGTATTTGATATCAGAGTTGTAGGTCGACCAAGGACATTGAGAGCAACAGAAGAGCAATTGAACAGGAAAGTTAAATTATACGGGCATTCTTGATCTTTAGTCGTCTCTGCATGTTGCCAGATCTTTCTTCTTACCTTTCTTAGAAGCTTCTTTCTTCTTGACCTTTCGTTATTTGTGCATGTTGCCGGATCTTTCTTCTGACCTTCCTTAGAAGCTCCTTTCTTCTTGACCTTTCGTTATTTGTGCATGTTGCCGGATCTTTCTTCTTACCTTCCATAGAAGGCTCTTTCTTCATAACCTTTCATTATTTCTGCATGTTGCCAGATCTTTCTTCTTACCTTCCTTAGAAACTTCTTTCTTCTTGACCTTTAGTCATCTCTGCATTTTGCTGGATCTTTCTTCTTACCTTCCTTAGAAACTTCTTTCTTCTTGACCTTTCGTTATTTCTGCATGTTGCCGGATCTGTCTTGTTATCTGTTGTAGCTTTTTTGTCTTTTTTTTTAATATGATTAAGTTGATTTTTCCCAAAGCATTTTTTTGCAATTTTTGTATGTAGTAATAACAAACTGACCTCTTCAATTTATACAGGGGGATTCGTCATTTGAAGTCATAGAAGATATGAGTGGACACAATTTTTCAACGGATACGTCTTGTTACAGACTCATTTATGTTCTTGGTAAGGGATTTGTTGTATTCAAAAGATTATTAGATTTTAAGGCATCCCTACATTGCAGGATCTTTTTGTTATTGAGATTTGAACCCATGCTCAAATTTTTACCAGAATGCGTTGTGTAACTTAGGTATCACAGGCGGATACTTTATATTTCCATGGTTCCTTTCTGAAGCCATTTTAGCTTTATCGTTAATTGCAACTGACGGTGTTGGAATAAGGAATGCGTACCCCAATCGTATGTATCAGGGTTTCCTAATAATGCGTTTTAGATATGATAGATGTTGCTATTCCATTTAATAATGGAAGTTAAATTACGCAGCGATATTCATTGCCGTCTGCGATTTCCGATAACCTTGACATTCGCACGTTGGGCTTTTTCATGCATATGGAACCTTGTCGTTTATGGTTATATGTTTCCATCGTTTGGTTTTACACCTCACAGTTCTGAAATGCATTATTTGAAATGATTTGGGTTACATAAAGGCCGATACTTTTCGTTGTATCAATTCTGTTTGTGTTATTTGTAAAAAAAGTTGTACATTTTTAGTTCCCATGTACATGATCTGTTGCCCTGACGATTTATATACTAAGAACCTTGGAAGCACAACTCTGATTTTTCCTGGCACTGCAATAATAATAATCCGTGTCTTACGCCAAATTGTGATCAGCTGTCTCCAATATCTCATGGCGCGAGCTTCCTATTTGTGCGTCATGTTACTTCGGTGGGTAATAGGATGGTTTTGAAGGATGGTCTTCTAGACATTTGAACACTTACTTACTACTCCCATTATGTTGAAGTTTTAATTGTTTCGTAGTATAAAACGAATATCAGTTTAAGTAGTAGTGTGGCTTCAGCAACTCCTGTTAGAACCCCTTGTTTGTGTGTGGGGGTGTGGGTGGGGGGTGGGTGGTAGGGTAGAAGGTAATATAAATGCATAAATCAATAAGACCATTTGACCGGACTTCCGTAGAGGCCGCCGGTAACTAAATAATGAAGCAGGTATTTGCTTTATATGGGTTTTTAAGCCTCTTTGATCAGAGCTCATTGCCATGCTGCTTTTTCATTCAAAAACATTCTTTTTGTGCGTATTCAGTCACAGGGCGCAATCTTTGCCGATATAAAATCAAAAATTATATATTCTCTCAGCTGCCACCAATGTCAAGCAGGATATTGTATGTCTTGCAAGCACGAGTTATATGCTTTTTACTTTAATTCCTGAAAGTGCCGCCAAGGACGTCTTTTGATATTGTACTAGTTGGTCTCAGTCGCTGATATCAGTTTAGATATGTTTGTTTATAGCAAGGAGCGTGAACTTTCGCTAGATTACCGCTATGATACTGTCTATTAGATTAGGAATGCTCGTTCGCAGACCTTGATGTACATCTCAATCATAAACTTTTTATATTACGTTCACTAATAGGAAAAGGGACGTTTGGCCTGTCAACTCTCTGGGTGGCAGACTATCTGAAGACCAACACTCAGATTATGCTACGAAGAACGGTGATCGATGACTTGGTAGCAGATGATTTAGAAAGTTTACAAGTAAGTAATCGATATGACAAACATTCCTCATTGAATTGCTAATATTTGGGCACATTCTTTACAAATCCCGACCTGACATGTACATGTTCATGTTCGAATGTCGTTGAGTAGAATAGTTGAAAGGTTTGGAGCGAGTTTACGTTTGTGACGTACAACGTAATAGACACTTTTGGTGTTTTGTTTAGAGCTTCAGCCTATTATCTTGGTCGTGTTTTCAGTGTTAGGAAATATTGATAATACCAATCGTATTCCTGACATTTGGTAAACATTCTTTACAACATCCCATCATGATACTGGAATATTCGAATGTCGTACAGAGACCAGGTTACTTTTGTGATGTTCAACTTAATAGTCTATCTTCTTGCTTGTGTTGTCAGTGTCAGAGAGCGGTTTTTATTGAGGTTATACTGTCTTTGGTTATGGGGTAGTAACAAATGGTCTTTATCAAGCTACAAATATATTTCCATTCAATCTTTTACTTCTTTCAGTATGAGATGAGATTGTCTTGGGAATTGCTACATTCAAACATCCTGTCCTCGCACTTGTCCTTCGTTTCCAAGGGAGAAATTTGGACTATATACCCACTATTCAATTACGGTAAGATCGGTTGAAGCTATTTATACAACTAATATGAATTGATGTAGAATTATGTAGTATAATGTATTACTGTACAGCATGATCATGATAGAGGTGAATGAAAGGAATAAAGGAAGGAAAATATGTCGATGAGCGTATAGCAGATTTAGGTTTTCCCGGGTGAAAAAAATCAAGATGTCACAAATTGTATTGTGGAGTTGAACAGACATTTAACTAGCAAAGATGCAGTAACCTCTGTTTCAACTCAATGTTGATCAGGTTGATAAATATGTTGTACTGTGCCAAAAAAAATTCATGTCGTAGAAGAGAATGAGTCCGTAGTGTTGTTATTTAATGCGGAGAAAGCATACTCGATGACAGCATTAAAGAAGCAGGGTCCACCAATATGTACGCGTGCAGCAAATGGGATAGAGATAAAAGAAGCTAAAACATTCAACTATCTTGGGAACTTTAGCACATCTGACGGTAAATCGGAGTGTGAAATAAAGCAAATAATTGTATCTTAGTAAGGAGGCATTCAGCAAAAAGAGATCTTTTTAAAGAGTTAGTTTCGATATCACCATGTCAACGAGACAGAGAACCCTGAATTGTTCCATCTGGTATTTTCTTCTATATGGATGCGAGACATAGAGTATTTGATACGACAAAAACGTTTGGAGTCTACTGAAAAGTTGTTAAAAGAAGAATGCTTAAGATTTTATGGACAGATCAAATGAGCGAGTTCTAACAGTGACTAAAGAAAGACGCAATGTGTTACAAATGATCAAAAACTGGAAAATGACAGATGACGTTATACTGAGAAAAGTGATAGAGAATCTATCGCTGGCTGGAAAAGTGGATGGTAAAAGAGCAAGAGGGAGACAAAAAATGGTATGTTTGATCAACATCAAAGAATGGGAAATGGTCTCGTACAAGCATGTCACAATAGAGAATCTTGGAAGAGCATGATCTTCAAGGCCTTCGCATGACACATAAAACATACAGAGGAAGACAAGTACTGCCCTTGGTTGTACTGTTGATGATAAATATACGAAGAAAACATGACATATGAAGTTTGAAATGTTCCCACAATAAGGCTTAAGACATCGAGGTGGGAAGGTGGGGCTACGTTTTGCACACCCAGCAGAAACCGCAAGAAAACCGGTTTCAGATACACCTGAAACACCTAAAACTTGCTCGACGCAGCCTTTTTGGCAAAATCATGTGATCTACTTACGATGACAAGTTACAAAATGTATCTTCGCGATGTGATTATTATTATTTTAATATATTTAGAAGATTTTGTAGGTTTCCATTTAAGTGCTTTCATGGTTACCGAGATATTTTGGAAGAAAGACATCGGCAGGCAGAAATGTCCCTTCCCCCCATGTGTTATTGGCGCAAAGCAAATGGTCGGCTTTGGTGAAGGCCAAAGTTAATAAAAAGAGGGGATGGCACCTCAACGTCCTTCTAAATCTGTTGAGAGTATTTAACTTGAGTAAGCGTGAGTCCATGAGGTCACTAGAGTTGTGCCCTCAGACATATCGTGCAGTGAGTTGTAGTGAGCTTTAAAATTGTTATAGACTCATTTATGAAAATGTTTTAACTTTGTTATAGGTTCTTGTACCGACATTATTCAAGCTGGGCATACCGAGGGGCTGCCAGAATTGGCAATCGTATTGATTTTAAAAGCAGTTATAAATGCTTTGGAATATCTTCACAAAGCAGGATATATGCACAGGTATGTTTTTATTTACACCGAAATGCCGTATTTCACATATATAACACATCGTTTACATTTATGCAATTCTACAAGACCATTTACGTTAAGCCGTTTTACTTATGCTCCGGCCTGTTTATCGCGTGTAGCTAGCAACTGCTGCCGTAATTAGACGACTTAGGAGGATGCTCTACAGTAAATGGGTGGTGAAGATATCCGAGTATGGTGCATAGAAGATATTTGAGTCGAGTATGTAGTGGAGCGCATTTTAGAGTACATTTGAACGGAGAAGAGTAGGGTGGGATGGGACAGAGTTGATAAGTATATAGAATAGAGTAGAAGAGAGTAGACTGGAATAGAATAGAATAGAGTAGAGTACACTGGAGTAGAATAGAATAGAATAGAATAGAGTGGAATAGAATAGAATAATACTGAACATAATGCAACTATGTACTTGATTCTAATGCAAGGTTATTCACTGTTCATCTCTATCGATGATGATTTCTATCAAAGCTGGAGGAGAATTGTATTTTCATTCCGCAATCATCTTTCATCGGTACCTCTCTGATATGCCTCTATGAAATATATTTTCAGGGCTTTGAAAGGAACCCACATTTTGGTTGACTCAAGTGGAAGGGTCTGCTTGTCAGGGTTAAGATATTGCCATAGTATCACACATAATGACGAGAGGATCAAAATAGCTTATAACTTTCCAAAGCACGCAGTAGCCATCTTGCCGTGGATTGCTCCTGAAGTCCTGCAACAGGTATGTGAGAGTGGACTACAAAGAAATGACCGTATTTAAGAGTTCAGAAGCCCAGTTTGATAAAATTGGTGTCAAATTCGTATTTGTTTTAGAGAAGTGAGGGTTTTAAAATGTCAACTTTGAAGAGATACTAGAGAAAAGTGAAAATGATGGTCCCGGGTTCGAATCCCAGTGGTGACACTTTCACGTTTCTGTAGTATCTCTTCAAACTTGAATTTATAATTATGAAATGCCTGATGTTTTATTATTGTCATCGGTAATCTAAATCTGAAATCGGTATTCAGTGTAATTATAATTGGCAGTTAATGATCGTGAACCACTACGGACTTATTTTCCCCAATTTATTTATTTTTTCCCACCAGAGCTATTAATTGTTTGTTATTTTAAATTGCGTTTTATTTTACTAGCAATTAAAAGTCAGATAGAACCAAGAAATGAAACAGATGTATATACTAAACATCAACCTTTCTGACTACGTTTATCATTTAAACGAAAGTCAGTTACTACGAAAGTAAATGCGGAAGCCCTCTCTTATGTGTACATATTACAGATAAGGATCGTCATTACATGTTTATCCACTAGATGGAATAACATTAAATGTGAAGCACATTTGTGTCTGTAAACCAGTGAAATTCTTGCTTCACTTCTATAGTGGAGAAGGATAATCATAGTGACCTTGTAAAGAACACTAGTCACTTAGACATTTTCGTAAATCTATTCTTGCGCCCTGCCAATCTATGTTTCAACACGCCGTTGTATACGAATATAAACCGTCTATAGTGTTTCTAATAGGGAAAGTAGAGCTACATGACCCTGAATTTACAATAAAACATAATACAATACTACATCCGCATCAAATTTAATGACTGAACGAAATTCCCATTTGCTTGGATTTCTTTGTTATCACCTCCGACCCCCAACCCCCAGCCCGCCCTCTAGAATGTAATGGTATTATGTAAGCTATCGCAATTCAGCCCGTTTGACTCTGATTTCATAAGCGGCTGCATTCTCTCATATGAAGTATAATGTTGCTTACAGTTTCGAATTATCCGCGCAAGAATAGAGTAAACTAGTGGGAAGTTGACATTGCCGAAGCTGGAAAAGGGAAATAGTCGTAATGTTGCTTAAACGTGATATAAAATTCTTTATATTTTGTAGGTGGTTTAATAACTAAGTTGCGTGACTTTCGACAGACATAACAATACCACCACTCTAAGCACATAACAGGACAGCTACAATATTTTATACGTTACAAAGTAAAAGGTTATAATGCTTTTGCTTTATTGTCTCTAGGATCTCCTACTGATGATGCCATCGATAATTATTTGCTATTTGTCAGTGGTCATCATCAAGACGTCTTGCTACTGTCTTCCATTACCTTTCTAGAACCTTCTTGGATATAATGAGTTGTCCGATATGTACTCAGTGGGTGTCACTGCACTAGAACTTGCTACCGGGTTGGTGCCATTTTCAAACATGACTCCGGTAGAGGTACGTAGATTCTTTCAGTAGCATCATTTTATTTATCGTTTAGATATAGTTAATGTTAGTGAGTAGTTTATGAAGGCCTTTCAGTTACACAGACTCCACAATAGCAATATTTGGAACTCTACTCAAG
>JAAAKL020005026.1:17500-19975 GCA_010016065.2 Carybdea cf. marsupialis auct. non (Linnaeus, 1758)
AGTGAGAATAGGCACGTTCTTGATGCCTCGAGATTGTTTTCGCCACCAGCCTTTTCTGACTTAACACATAAATTCCCATCCCCAACACACTACCAAAATGAAATCAAAAATGTCTGCGAGATGTATAAGATCGATTCTTATCAAAGTGCTAACGAGCTGTACAGTTTTCCGAGCGTCTCCAGGAAGTTTTACAGACAGTTGCTTAGACAAAGTTCAGATGAAAGTTTAGAAACGACGATGCAGCTGATATGGTGGTGGACGATGAAATATGCAGTGTAGCCCATCAAAAGCTAGGAAGTAAGGAGACGCTCTTCGATAAAGGTACATTTCATGATTGCTTGGCTATTCTTGCCGACCCAAAATATCATTTATTGATGCCTGTCCAACACCTTGTCAGGCATATGCCGTAGCCGCGGCCATTCCGATCACGTCATCAACCACTAAACGGACATTTTCCTCTCTAAAGCGGTTGAAATAAAGAATCTGCTCTACGATGGGGCAGGAACAATTGCATGCCCTACTGTTGATGGTGACACAAAGAAGTTTTCTGCTTTGACTAGACAATGAGAGAATTATAGACCTGTTTGTCCGAAGTTCAATAGAAACGCTCTTATGTAAAAATGTATTTCTTATAGTGCCCTAACTGTCGGTTTCTAATGCTTGTACTGTTACTACTTATCAATAATAACAACAATAATAATAACGATAATAATAGATCATATTCAAATTTTAAGGAAAATGCTCATGATCAAAATTACTGTTGGAAGCTTGGCCATTGTAGCATCACCTTCCAGCAATGAATGTTGGCATTGTGCTGGTTAAAGTCACTGTGTAGTCATGCTGTCATTGGTTTCATTGCGTAGGAAACCTCGTGCTCCAAGGGAAGCAAGCCTGCGTAGTGTCTCGGCTAGCACGCTGGACTGTAGTACAGAAGGCCGTGGAGCGAAACCCGGCACGGGGATGAGCTTTCAACAATAACTACTTCCATTGTCTTTAGAGGAAGAACTAAGATTCCGCCTGCAATTTTAGTTATTATGATTCTTAGAGGAAATTAGTTAAATCTATTAACAGCTTGGGGAACTATGCAACAAATTATGAAATTTGTGCGATAAGAGTGTGAAACTGATCGCGTGTGCTGTACACTCAGGTGTTCCCCTTGTTCGCTTTCATTGGGATTTTTACCATTTTTCTTCGATCCCTTTTGTAATGCAGTGCCTTAAGATTTTATTCATTGTCCATTCGTAGTCGCAGTAAAACAACTAGAATTTGCAAAGTATGACACACTTTTGAGCAACATTTTGTTGTTAGAATTCGACTTTGATTATATGAGGAGATTTATGCAGCTGCTGTCGATGGGATCAACAATTTTTAAAAAAGCACATTCGCTATAGCAAGCTTATTTTCTTTCCAAGTTTATTTCATTTCGTTTTCTGTAATTTCCTCACCGATTTTACTTAGGGGTCTTTTTGAATAGCCATCATTACATGCATTAGTATTTTTCACTTTGATTTCTTATCGGTCAAAAAATCCTACACAGTAGTGGTTTTAGTGCAATAATTTTACCTGTCCAACAGTTCTAATACTCAGGGTGTAGGAGTACTTATTTCAATCTGCCCTCTTCAGGGAAAATCCTCTAACGCTGGCACTGATGGGCGCCACCTCAGGCCTGCCCCCCAGCAAAATCCCTTTCACGCCGCCACTGCTCATCGGCAAACATTAAATTTAAGTGCAAACAATAGGACTCGGATGATGTTATTTCTGACTTTCGAATACAACAACATGCTCGTGGTTATTCACAGATTATGAGCCTTGATTGTCGTTCCTTTCTTCGAAAAGATTTCAAAAAAAGAAATATACCCCTGTGGTGCACTCAGCTTTAGCAAAGTGAAAGGGTTTTGTTTGAGATGACGGATGGAAAGACGCACTTGTTTCGTTCTTCAACGCACACTGCATTTAATTGCCCGTCTTTTGTCTGCCCTCTTAAGTAAGCCACGCGAATGCAAATGATGTGGCGCATTTAACGTGACTTAAGAGAAATGCTAGTAACAGAATCATGGGCTCCCCAGAGGAAGGGAGCAAGTGAACTTGGCTCCTGGGCTGTAATAGTATAGTGTGTCTGTTCAGCTCTGTAGCCCACATGTTAGGGTACTGAGGTGTTTGCTCTTGCGAAGATGGATGACCTTTAATAACCTTGTACAACGGCAAAAGTCTATTGCAAGATATAATGTGATACATTGCAAAGTGAATTAAAACAGACACAACTTTATCAACTTAATTAAGAGCTATTTGTCGTGTATAGAATCTTTTGGATTATGAAGTATATCCAGAATAATCAAGTATACGCATGATAATGAAGTATATGTAAAATATTGAAGTATACGTAGAATACTGAAGTATACCCAGAATACTGAAATATACATCGAATAGTGAAGTATTCATAGACTAAGGAAGTATATGTAGACTAAGAAAATATAC
>JAAAKL020005027.1:0-19974 GCA_010016065.2 Carybdea cf. marsupialis auct. non (Linnaeus, 1758)
AGGAATGCGGAGGGAATGTGATGACGTCACAAATCAACATTTTGGAAATAGTACGATTTGACTCCAGATATCTAAAGGTAGCCCTATAATAGGCTGTTTCTCAAAATACCAAACCGGTAGTGTATATAGTGTTCAAACTAGAGGCATTTGAAATTAAAAAATCTCTTGTCAGAGCTCTCTTAATTTGCCTTGGATCCTTACGTTAGGATCCAGCACAAATAACTTTTCTTGTTACAGAGATTTAAACTTTGAAAGCTGATATCTTGGTATTGGAAAAGGGCATCACTTTCAGTTTGGACCATTGACGTTCTCACTAATAGGGCAATATGAAAATTGAGTATTTTTTCCATAGTTCAAATATTTTCAAAATCGTGACGTCACACTTTCCCTCCACATTGAAGCAGCACATGTGAAAAAACGTGTGAATTTTCAAAAAGTCTATACCTGCACGCACTTGTAAAATAATATATTATTCGAAGATCGTACTGATAAAAAACTTCAATCCTTCAATCGAATACATTAGCCATTTACATTTTGCATCATGTTATCTCGTGTTAACATGATCGATATTTTAAAGGATAGATATGAAGCTTTGGTCGCGCATTCTTTCGCAGATATCTTATTGCCTTGCAAGCTGATTTTATGCATAATCTTGATATTGACATTTGATGTAAAATACCAGAATGTTTGAGCCGACAAGCTTTGTTTATGGTGCACGAAGAAACGTGTTTGAACTCCATTTTTACTGTTCAGTTTCAATCAAGCCGTGCTCAATTTGAGTTTGTTTTCGTTTCTTGATCGATTCTCTTAAACAACGTCTAGGAAATTTTATATGCCACGATTTAATGCATTTTCAGTGGTGCAACAGCTCCATTAGCATGGATGATTAGGGGCGTGAAAACCGCAAAGATCGGGAGGCTCGCCCCTCCCTTTGGTAAAAACATTTGCCATTGGATACGTTTTCTTCATGTAATTAATGCTGTGCCCCACATTCCAGAATCGTTGATACGGCCTTGACTGTTAACAAGATCGTGTCACAACGTATCGTTAGTAAAGAAAAACTTTCATTTTAATTATTTTTTTACTCTTAATCGTTTGTTGGCATACTGTTAGTAAAAGCTGAAAAGTATAAAACCATAAATCATACTATATTTCATCGGCAACCTTTTTGTAGTCATTCGATGGCGTAACTGGGGTCAGAGATGGCAGTAAGGGGCAGGGAATTTGATTCCGTCGATGCAAAATAACCTCAACAAGATTTGAAAAATTTTAGTTCAGCTTCAACACAACAACAGTGATTCCAAGGTGGACACAAACGTATAGCGGAACAGCCTCTCTTGCCCCCCTCCTTTTCTACAGTCCTGGTGTGTAAGGTATTGGAAACAAGTTGCATTGGTTTGCTGTATGAACTCCTAGACAAGGTTAAATCAAAATCTCTCTTTGACTGTATAATTTCTGTATGGTTATAATTTTCTCAACTCTTTTATATCAGGAACCGAAGAATGAAGATGGACGTAGTGCGCATGACATACAGAATTTCTCTACTTGTATAGGTTGCATCAAAACTAGAAGCGACCATGTATCGGCCCTCTGAAATGTTATTCTGGTTGAAACCTAACGAATAGTGAGGCTCTCATATAACATTTCTCCTCCTTTTCCCTCTGCAGATAACATCGCCATGCTGATATCTCCAGAGGACGAAATTTGAACTATGGGGAACGATACAACCAAGCTTAAATCTCAGCTTGATTTGGTAGAAGCAGCACGTAACGTTCATGACTTCATTAAACTTGTGAACCAATACCCGAAGCTATATACTCCGGCAGTGGTTAAAAATTCCATCCGCCGATATGAGGAGTTCTGGTTGCCCTTGGCAGGAAAGCATGCCGATAAGAGATTGACCGCACCTCTGGATGTACAATGGATATGGCATGTCCATATGATGAATCCCGTGGCATATGAGCGTGATTGCGTTGCATTGACAGGATATCCCATTGATCACAAGGTGCTGTCATTGGATGAGAGGTCACGATGCCTCTCACTTACGAAATATATGTGGAACCAGTCCTATCCTGGTGAGCTTTTTAACCTCGATCCCAATGCACCTTTACCTCCTTACGATGGCAAGTGGGAATCGTCACTTTCAATAGACCTCTATGATGCAGTATTGCGCGAAAGAATTTATAATTATCAAGTTCTGCTGCCTCATTATCAAGACGAGAGGTTTTTAAGGGAGGCTGCCAGGCGCTATTCAACAATGATAGTCATTTTTAAGGAAAGGCCGGATATGCCCACGATTCCTTATATTGATACCGATTTGATTTGGCATGCGCACTTGCTGCATCCAAGACTATATAAAAAGGATACAGAGAATATATTTGGAAGGATTCTTGAACGTGACGACAAAATAAGTGCACGAGTGCCCAATGTCAAAGTCTTGACAGGCATGCCTGAAATTCGTAAACTGTGGGCGGCAAAAGGAAAATCTATTGCTGTCTCTGGTGGTATGTTTAGAGGCGAGCCGTCTTATGTTGTAGACGAGCGCTCAACCGATCGCTATACGGGATTCAGTCACAAGACATTCTACCTTCAGCCAAAAGAATTAATGTTTCCCCATATCCCTAAAGGACACTATAAATTTAACATTATTTGCGAGGCCAAAAACAAGGATCTTGATTTCATTGTGTTTGAAAATGAGATAAATGTGGTTGGCGATAGTTGGGTTAAGTACTTTGATACAGAGAGAGACGAAGCACGGTTTGTGCTCAATACTGACATGTTTCTTGGATTTGCATTCACTGCTGTACGAATCAATGGTGGGGCCTCGAAAGAAATGTATTCACGTCGCGTAAGGTTTCCACCACCACCGACTGTGTCCGGTGATACGAGTGAATTTGTCTTACCCCTTGAACTCCGGTTTGGGCAGGAGGGGTACGGCACACCATCAGTAAGCACGTTTGGAAGGACTCCCAAGATTCATGCTATGTTTACATTACTGGCACGAGCTGTGCACCAAGGATCGTATTGCTTCGGTGTGGCGCCGAATCGCGAAGGCTTTTTTCACGTGGACCACATGGCTATGGCACTGCAACAACCGGCATTAGTAATACCATTTCACCTTCAGCAGGAAAGTGTCCCATGCTTTTTCAGTGAAGGCAGCATCAGTAGTAGTTTGGGTGACCCTGCATTTAACTGTCGAGTAACTCATTGCCTTAAACCGCATGTATCAGTTGTTGACATAACGGATCTCTATGGCAAGTATGTGGCGAGTGGTCATTTAATTGATAGTGGTGCATTACCAGAACCAGCGCAAGTATCAAACAGCAATGCCTGCTGCACACTTCAACCACAAAACCAACGAGCAATGCTCATTCACAGTGAAAATAGGGACTGGGGAATAGTGCGAGCCTCGTGGGCTGGATTTGTCAAATATGTCGACCCAGGATACCTATCGGCCGAATTATTTCTACTTGCAACACAAAAGCGAGCTTGGGTACAAATTCAGGCTGTATCAAATAATAAAACGAAATTTATTGTTGATGTAACACAATATGGGATGGGTAAATTAAACATTGATTTGGAGTCAGGCACGGTTGCATTCCCAGGTAACGTTTATTTTGTACCAGAAGCTTTGTGCTTGGGTCTTTGCCTCGCAGTGTTGTTCATACTTTGCCAGCCGCGATCACCGCCGCCGAAGGATAAATCTGGAGCCACTATTCCTTATTCAACGAAAGGTAAGAAAACTTATAAATTGAATTTGGACGATATGCCGTGTATCATCGCTGCTGGTCTCTACTCACCTTCGTTGCCAAGATCATATGATCAGTATTAGTTGTCAGTTGTTCATTCACGACATAAAATGACTTGACACGTTCCTTGCGAACGGAATTTACCAAAACTTCATGCCGCTGATCCAAATTTTATTGGAAAGAAATGGGAAATTGATGAGATGCCTTAAATGACGAAATAATAAACATGGAAAGGCAGAGCACCCAGAAGACCCTTTACTTCACAACTGGTCTATTCCTGTTCAAATAGCATCTTTTTTACAACTTCGACTCTCAGTGGAGCTGATCCGTTGCTCTCTGTTGTTAATTATTTATTTCCATAGCAACAACCTACGTTTCTGCAAGAAAGAAACCAAATTGTGTAGGGAATAAAGGTTTAATTACAATTAGACTATGCAATCGAGTCATGGATTTGTTGTCATCATTCGTATATCTAATAGACAGAAAAGTAAGCGGTAGATCATAAACAAAGATAGCTGTTCTCCCAATCATGACGAAGAGAAAGAGCGCATGCGTCTATTAAAAACGAAAACTTGTCTCGGCACGGCATCCGTACCCAATCTGTAAGGCACTTTTTACGGCTTTAAGATTCTTAGACATAATGAACGGAAGGTGCCTAGCAACCATGACAGCAATCAAGTTCTTAACTTATAATATTTTCATGACGTCATCACCTTAGCACCCTATTGTCATTTCTCTATTTAAGCTTTGATATGGAGCGGTGAGGCTGTGCTGTGTATTACCTTAATCATGTCCCTCCAAATAAAATAAATATCTTAGAGTGCGAAACAAATGTAATCTCATCATATTTGCGACAATTTTAACATCATCGGTTAAAATGTCTGGCGTGTTTAAACATGGTCCAGGAAATACGGTTATAATCGCTGAGACTTTTTAGAGTGAGTGAGGCTAAAACTACTGCTTTTTGGCAAAATATGGCGCAAGAATTACTGTTTTGTTGAGGCACATTTACGAATCTTATTCGACTTGTACGTTCTGTCCCAATAAACCAGGTTTCACTACACAGCGTTACAGACTGCTCTTTATGCACTTCAATTGAATATCACATATATTGATTAGAAAATGATTATAAACAGACAAACTATATTTTATTTGTATTTTGTAATTATCATGATAACATCCCCTTTTTTCAAATTTGAAATTAATGGATTAATTTGTAGTACAGGTATAAGGTTGTTATTTCACAGCAGCATTTCTCAACTGAGGTAGGTTCTGCGAAGTCTTACGCTTCCCTAAATGATTGATGATTTCTACTCCTGGTCTGGACTGTTGCTTATCTTTTCTATTCCTAAGACAACATCAGATATTTTGTAAGCCAAATAAATAAAATACTCATCGTACCAGGCCGCTTAACGTAACTAAAATCCAACAATTTTTTTACTGCATACTACGTACAATCTCTGTTGGGTTTGGTAACCGATATATCTTATTTTTTATCTTTATCTCAATTTATGTTTATATTTCATCAAAGAAAACATGGGCTATTAATTGCCGATGTTACCCCTATGTTAACCATTGTGTAAGGCAACTTGAACTGAATGCAATACAGTCTTCTGCGAATCCAAACACATATACCGTCTCTACGTTTTGGGTGATAATGGTAGAACCGTCTCAAAGTTTTGGGTGATAGTGGTAGAACTGTCTCTACATTTTGGGTGATGATGGTAGAACCGTCTCTAAGTTTTGGGTGATAACAGAAGAACCGTCTCAAAGTTTTGGGTGATAGTAGTAGAACTGTCTCTACATTTTGGGTGATGATGATAGAACCGTCTCTACGTTTTGGATGATAATACTAGAACCGGCTCAACGTTT
The DNA here is from genome assembly GCA_010016065.2 of Carybdea cf. marsupialis auct. non (Linnaeus, 1758). Taxonomy (NCBI): domain Eukaryota; kingdom Metazoa; phylum Cnidaria; class Cubozoa; order Carybdeida; family Carybdeidae; genus Carybdea; species Carybdea cf. marsupialis auct. non (Linnaeus, 1758). The sequence continues at coordinate 5,622 of JAAAKL020005027.1, forward strand.
TGGGTGATAGTGGTAGAACTGTCTCTACATTTTGGGTGATAATGGTAGAACCGTCTCTACGTTGTGGATGATCATAGTAGAACCGTCTCAACGTTTTGGGTGATAGTAGTAGAACCGTCTCTACGTTTTGGGTGATAGTGGTAAAACCGTCTCTACGTTTTGGATGAAAATAGTAGAACCGTCTCAACGTTTTGGGTGATAGTAGTAGAACTGTCTCTACATTTTGGGTGATAGTGGTAGAACCGCCTCTCCGTTTTGGGTGATAATGGTAGAACCGTCTCAACGTTTTGGGTGATAGTGGTAGAACTGTCTCTACATTTTGGGTGATAGTGGTAGAACCCTTTTTCCTGCACTGCCTTAAGGGAGATGATTAGCTGTTTTTCTTTTGTACTATCAATTCATATCAAAGAGAGGAAGAGAGAAATAATAATATATCATACAATGATCCTGGAAGGATTAAGAAATAGATGTATCAGCGGAAATGGATCATAAACAATGCACAGGTTAAGATACATGAGTATTTTGAGGCTTCATTAATTTCACTGAGCATCTTAATTAGTATTTGTAGGGGTTAAGTTCTTTTTATTTTCTTTAAAGTAGAAGCTCTGTTCCCTCAATTTTAGTCGTACGCTAACTTTGATAAAATTTATCATACGATGCCTGTTAATACCATTATTTGCTGCAGTGCTGCCGCGAAGATGTCCAGAAGCAATAAACAAAGCTTTGCTACTACTGGTGTATTTTTGTTTACCAATTCTCTTTCTGTCCTCTTTCCATTTTAATTTGATTAGCCCTTAGTGATTATAGGCGTACACAACCATTTCAAGGTAAGGGGGCACAACGTTTTCTGCCCAAATTATTCAGGTAAATTAATATTTGTCTGTTTACAGGTTAGTTGTCTATATAGCAAAATAAATAAATGCCGGTATTTCAGCCACTTAAAACCAAGTTTTGCCCGAGTGTGAGCGATCGTTTCTACCCAAAATTCAACAATGCAAAATCTGGGGGGCACAGTCTCCCCCAGCCCCGTCCCGTATCCCTATGACTGTGGCTGGACGGAGTATACATCCACCGCACGTAAAGCCTTGCCTTGGATTCCTTAGCATTTCTTATTATTCAAATACCAAAGGCGACGTATCTGTTATTAGATAATGAAACAACCATAGTTGTGCCAGCAAGATGAGAATGGCAGTATGTCTTTATAAAGAGTGATATCCAGTTTTTTTAAATACAGTTGATTCTTTAAGTAAATTAATTTGTATTCATACCTTGGGAAAGAATTCTGTTTTTGGGATATATAGAAGTTAGGAAATATTTAGTCAACCTGTCATTGTTACCATTTTCAGCGAATTTCAAATGCTTTAATGTACTGTAGCTCCATAGAAAGAACGGAAGTTACTTGAATTTGAGTATCACATACAAGCTAAAAACCTGGAAGTTCCATGTTCGTAAACAAACAATAATTTACCTACAATTGAAATTTTATACTTGCGAATAGAAATTAATTATGCTGTCATATTTTTCGTACTTTTCCCGCAAAAATGTAAAAGTGCTCACAATTCAATTTTTCTTCATTTTAACTTCTTTCTGAAACGTCTCAAGATGACATATTTGTTTACCATTTTTCAGCTTTCTATCTGCTTCCGTATCGATGATAAGTGGCGGTTTTAGGGGGAGGCCGACAGAGTCATGGCCCGAGGCCTCGCGCCTCAATGCTAAGAAAGAAGTGTCTGACTGCCCATATTTATCTCATGGAAGTAAGTGTAGACTCGAAACTGTATCCACTGGAAGGAATAAAATGTCTCAGGAACTTCCGCAGTACGACCATGTCTGAACTTCCTTGCAATGCATGACTTCATAGAGCCCCGCGCTCTTCAAAACCACCGCTAGTTCATATAGACGTTGTTACTTAGTATTTAACATGAAGGTCAATATAGATTTGGGAAAGGGTTTTCTCCGAATGGCCTTGATTTTCTTCACTTTGTCTGTTTCGTAAATATTACTGTAATATAATTATCTGTTTGTAGTGCCGAGCTTTTATATGTTTGCCTGTTTTTTAGTAAACCTTTTCACCAACACTCGTTATATAAAAAATATCGGTGCATATTTTAACGATTACCAGGATGCAGTAATCATTACAGCGCTCTATGGTCCAAGCTGTGGGAATGATTGTTGGCATGTTTGAAGAGATATTAGAGAAAAGTGAAAATGTCACCACCAGGATTCGAACCCGGGACCCATCCATTCGCGGCGTGATACTTTCAAATCCCCTCTTCTTTTTAATTGTGACTATGGGTACCACAATACTAAGATAGTATTAAAAATTAGTAGAATCTTTACTTATCTCCCATTTTCATAACTTATCTTTGTCATCATTCTCTATAAAGCCCCTTTGTAAAAATTCAGTTGTCTTATAAGCCCCTGGGGCTATATCAAGGATTTAGGGCATCGAACCTCAAGTATTTCAACCTCCTCTTTTATTATCAACTTCTATATTTTGGACTCTAGAAAATCAAACCTTTCCTCTGATGAATTAGAAATGTCAATGTTTATTAAAAGTAAATACACTGCAGAACCTTTTTGATGAGAAAATGTTGACCGTCTTTATGTTCAGCACTTGTAGGACTAAATCTGATTTAAGTACAGAAGAAAAGGTTCTTACTTATAATAGAGCATATTTTAAAAGAGACATTATTACAAGACCAGGGCTTCCTATAGAAAGACTGAAGTCCAGTGTCAATAATTACCTATAATGTAATCACCATGGTCAACACCTATTAGCCGGTTTGTGTAGTTATGGAACGTTTTGCTTTACTGTGCGGTGGTACAGCTTAGCAACAAGAAATACAACGTTTCACATTGAATATCAGGAAATGCGCTCCACCTGAAGGAAGAAGGTGCTCTGATAAAATTCTGCATGGGTTATTTGGGCATATACTCAAATTGGCCCAACCTTACAGATGTATTATTAGTACGCCTAAGGTTTAACTCTTAAAAATTGACTCAAAATTTAAATTTTTAATAGACTTTCTGATTTTACTCCTGTAGCAGTCTGGACTTTGCTGCATTGAATTGTTTTCTTGGCTCATTTCGGGGAAGATAGAAATTGATAAACAAGCATCAGCTTCGAATCTGAAAATGTGTTGCTTAAAATTTAAGATATTGATAAACAAAACTAGTCAAATTTTGTTTAATCGATCATTAGAAGAACAGATTGGTCATATTTAATCTTGTAACAAATTTATTGCTCAAAAAAGCGCAGTTTAGCCGTTCTGTATACAGAAAATCTTGGTTCTTAATTGCTATGTTTTGAGTAAATGGAGGAGGTCTACCTTCTTTACAATTTCTGTATTTTTTATTTATATAATAGCATTTCAAGCTCCCCCTAGACTGCTGAAGAGGGACTACAAGACCCATGTCTACGTATTTTTTCTGCTATCTAATGACGGACTAAGCCAGCTTTTTGGAACTTTCTAACTTTTAAAATTGATTCAGGAATATTTTGAATAGTTTGATGATGTCACATATCCCCTCTCCTGCCTACGGAGAGTCAGCCATAAACAACACAATATGTCTCGGACTAAAACACCTAGAATAAACCTGACTATTGGCCAGATTTCTTGCACTTGAAATAGTTTTTGCACTCCGTTCCATGTTTAAAATTTCATATAAAACAAAAGGCGACTTTTGATCTTGATAGTCAATGGTATTGTTCAACGGTGTTTTGATACTTATCAATTTCGGGTTATGCTGTTAACATAATCGCCTCACATTCCGGAAAAACAATGTTTTTCTATAGCTAATAGATGAATTAATCAATACTGCCAGTTGTCATGTGATTGGTATACAGAGTTAATATCCTTTGACGTAGATGAGGCCCTCCAAGGCACCTCAGTACTGGGAATCTCAAAATAGTCATTCTGGATAGGGTTAAAAGCACCATCCAGAATATCAGAGGTAAATACAAGACAGTGAGGCTAAAACGCAAAAATTTGGGTTGTATCAAAATTTTCAAGAGAGTTTTAATATTTTGGAGAACGTTCTAGGATCTTCGAGACTTTTGTCGCCGTCAGTACGCATCCATACTATTTTAGGTCTCCATCGTCATCTATTGCTTAGCGCTAACTTTTATCTAGACGCCGACTGTAAGCAAGCAAGTAAGTAAGTATCATCTCTAAATTCTACACAGGGTTTTTATTTTGGGACACAGGTCTTCGTACGACAAATCTGATCATGATGCGCCGGTGTAATACTGCCGTGACTTCCTTTCAGCCCCAATGTGGGTGGGAAAGCTGCCATCACCACAAGAGCAGTTCGGCAGAGAAGGCGTATCTATATTCCAATTTCAGTGATATCAATGGCGAAGTAATTCCTCATTTCCTCTGAAGAAGGAGATACTAAGGAGTTGCAAAGAAATTTCGAATACAGAGCTGTTGACAACTGGAGACATTGATCATCATAACAAGCACAACATAAATAGTAAGCCAGTCTGTTAGATACAATGTCATTCTGTAGGTCATGCAGTTGCTTTTTGTTCAACCAGACCATATCTATTTACAGTTTTATGTACAATTTAAGGATCTTTAACAATAAAACGGAACTCGTTAAACTATTACTCCAAGCCTGATTTATATTACAAGTATATGTAATAAGTAACTGAATGACTTGGCAATACTGACAGTTGAACTAATTCATAGTTACGGTACAGTTACAATAATCACTCGGCAGTTAAATAATGTGTGTGGTCGATAAACAAGATACAGAGCATTTTATTTGGTTTTAAGTATTTGCTCAAATAACTAGGTATCTATCCCGTTTCGTAAGGGGAAGTGGGTTTTGCAGCCTGAACACTAATTGACTGGATCGAGCTTCCCATTGTTTCCAACTGAGAAAAAGTGGGGTCACGAATACCAGTCTCCATAAGTTAAAATAGCGCCGGAAGGTCTGCCATGCTACGTAAAATTGCTTACAAGCTTTGTTAGATGGGGACTGAAATGCCGCTTAACGACTGACCTCACTTTGAGACGGAAGATGCTCGATCCAGTGTTTTCAGAGATCAGTGAGCCTGACGATGACTACATCATCTCAAAGTGTCAAAAAGCCTTATTACAAATAATCAGATGGTAGGGTGCCCCGGATTTGTGTGACGCCAGGATGACTCTTGAAGATGCTGTAGAGCAGGATGGAAAACGTAAAAACATTGCTGAATACAATTACAACCTTCATTTTAACAGCTGTTCCCAGCAAATAACTACTGAGGGAATAAACACCGGCCTCCTCTAATCAGATTGATGAACAATTTGATCCATCTGCTGAAATTTACCAGATTATACTCTGCAAGCGTAATCTCATTTTCTTTACTGGTGGGCGTTTCTACTGACCTATGGTTGAGTTAATTAAACCTTGCTGTTAATACCTCAGTTTCCTTGCGTATGTTTAATTGATCATTTTAGCGTCCTGTTGGTAAACCAAGGTTGCGTCTTAGGTCCTTTAAATTAAGCGCACTTAAGCAATGAACTTGACTTCTAAAGAAATTTATCTAATCGTCAAAAGGAGGGCATCTTTAATTTATTTTAGATACGAGGTTATCATCTGACATCATAAAGGTACGTTTCTTGATTACTAGAAAATGCAGTCACATCAAAGAGGACATTGAGATGTTTAACATGACTGTTTAACAAACCTCAAATCGATGTGTTCTGTATGATCCGACAGTTTTCTAATACTAGGCGATGAAACCATTAGCTTTCAGTAAGAGGCAGATATAATGCCTCGGAGGCCTCTTTCGGCATGATGATGATAATGAAGAAGGTGAAAGAGCATAAAGGTGGTGCGGATGATGTCTATCACTATATGACATCTATACATTAATAATCATGATGATGATGATGATAAATATGTGGAGGGCATGGACGAAAGCGATGACGGAGATGGTGGGTATAATGATGATGATAATGATGATGATGATAATGATGAAAATGATGCTGATAATGAGAGTAATGATGATATGGTGATGATGATGATAATGATGATGATGATGATGATGCTGATAATGAGAGTAATGATGATAATGATGATGATGATGATAATGATGATGATGATGATGATCATGATGATGATCATGATCACGATGATGATGATGATGATGATGATGATGATCATGATCACGATGATGATGTTGATAATGATGATGATGATAATGAAAATGATGCTGATAATGAGAGTAATGATGATATGGTGATGATGATGATAATGATGACGATGATGATGATGATGATGCTGATAATGAGAGTAATTCTGATACGGTGATGATGTCAACAATGATCACACTGATAATGATCATTGTGATGATTACGATCTTTAAGACCATGCTGGCTTTGATGATGATTACTACGTTGTTAATGATAATAATAGGGCACTGATAATGATATTAGTTAACTCTTTGTCGATGGTAGTGCTACGTCTGCTAATGACAATCCATTTTGATGATATTTAATAATATCTTATGAAATGAACAGACCCAGTAGCCGATCTTACAATTTTTCCATCATATACAAAGAATTTCGATTAAGGATTGATTCCTTACGAAAATTGTATTATGGTGGTGATGTGATGGTGATGGCAATGATGATGATGCTGGCAGTGCTGATAATGATAATAAGAAATTATGATGATGATAAAAGAAATAATAGTGATGGTAATAAGAAATAATAGTTATGATGATAAGAAATAACGGTGATGATGATAATAAGAAATAACGGCGATGAAACCTTTTTATGATGATAAGGTGTAGTGACGAAATAACGGTGATGATGATTATGAAGATGATGATGATATGATAACGATGACGACGACGACGATGACGATGACGACTGTGACACTGATAATAAACATCAGAATGACAATAGTTACAATGATTGTAATGATGATTATCATGATATTGTAACTATAGTTTTGTTAGTGATGAAGTGATGATGATGATAATGATAATAATAATCACAGTCATGACACTTTTCATGATGACAAGGTGTAGTGACGCAATATCCAAACAATAGACATCCTAAATTTCTCAATCTCGTTGCTTAGGGACCGTAGCTTAGTAGTAAAGCGTCGTGTTGCGTAACGCGGAGACAGTGGGTCCCCGAGGTCCCACGATCTTTCACCGTCGAGATTTTATAACACCAATGTCTACTTTCAGTCATCCTAAAGGGTCAAACCCATCACGATGAACGACAATAATTATGCTGATTTTTGTTGTCACCTACAATATCCAATGAAGAACATTATTATGGATTGCAGATGACCACAATTATTGAAATTCGTCACTAGCATTTCGCACTATGATCAATTCTGAGATATTCCCTCCTTTGAACCGATAAACGTGCGTATTTTTAAGTCCGAAATTTCTGACATGATCGTTAAAATTAGCACAATTCAAATCTCAATGATAAGATTAGTAATGTAAAGAATTCATACCATTATCCTTGTGAATTTAAATAGAAAGCAAAGAAACATATGCACTCTCTAGCAAAATGTTAATCTACTTTCCAAGAGATTCACCGCCATTCTAATGTACGGCTAAAAGACTTAAATGCTGTTCTTGCTAAAACATTTATTTGATGGCAGTACGTTGAGGCATAGCACCTGCATTAGAGCTACTTAGAGACTACTTGGCGCGTTGTGTATTAACGGCCATGTTCAAACATTTATGTTGCAATGGATGCTGCTAAAATTTACACCAGCTGTCACACATCAAATACATTGAATAAAGTTTTCTGTTAGAGTGCTGGCTGCAAATGGCATATTGTATGCTATCACCAGAAAGATAACAGACATTTTCACAAATAATACAAAGATAACATAACCCGCCAATGTCATATTCTTGGAAAAGATTTCTTTTCCATTAGAGGAGATACGCTATATTATAGATTATAGGTCTGATTCCATCTGGATTGACAGTGTCAACAGTCTTACCCAAAAATTTCATTGTTCCAACTAAATTCGATCCTATCACTGAGAATTGTTATGCCGAATTTGATAGTTGACTGTCCCGTTCAATCGAAGTGCCTCCTCAAATAACTATTTGAGCTCATCTAGCGTTATCACTGTCCGAGGCTACCTACGAATTTTCTTGATACTGCTACACTGCTACCTTGAATGGTGTTGAACTTTGTGGGAAGCTGTAGACGTGATGCTAGACACTCTTATCAGTAGGGAGCAATGAGTGATCGGAGGGGGCATTTAAGCACTACGTTCTATGCCAATAATTTAAAAGAGTGGCCAAACCGTTTTATGAGTACCATACGTTTCTTGAATACTTCAACTGTACCAAAACGGTGTGGTTTTTTGGGGTTTTTTGGGTTTTTTTTGTTAACTTGACATAGTGTCTAAAAAGAGTAAAAAATTTGATTTTCTTTTTGAACGAAGCACAGGAGTTAAAGTTGCCTACCACAATCATGCTTTAGATTTCTCCTATTGCCTGCTAATTAATCGAATTTGTGTGCGGTTGCCTGAATATCAACTGCTTATGGAGAAAGGAAGACGTACAAAATAGCTGTCAGTGGCAGCTCGAAATACTAGAGAATGTTAACTTTTAAATAACACGACGGTTGACAGCGACTGTACATTCCAAAAGCGATCGATTGATCAGATCACTTTAATAGCAGTAATCAGCTAGAAAATACAATACAATTTATTTTAACATACCTAGTGAGTTATATACACAAGACTTAAAATTTGTATTAATTGTCTAATATACAAAATATGTTTTACCCTACTTCTTACACGATTTCGATTCCTCATCACAGTTGTAATGTCCTCATCATCACACAAACACCTGAGAGGGTGGGATGGCATAACGGTTGTTGCAGGATGGGGTAGAAACAGGTACCGTCTACATACCCGCTGTTAACATATCACATTTAAATAACTGAAAAGTGTATAAAACATTTCTTTATTTTGGTACGAAGCATCATGTAGGGACATGATTATCATAGACCATTGAGATTTCATGTCAAGCTATTTATTTGATACATAAATTTTTATGATCAAGGGAGTATGAAACAAGATTATCTTGTTTAACACTCGATGTCAAATTTAACTTAATGTCGAACTTATATTGCTGAAGTAATTAAATGTGATGACCAATTTTATCACCAGACACACAAATCATAAGATGAGTAGTTACAAGAAGACGAGAGAAAAGAAAGAGAAAAAAGCAGGGTAAGAAAGAGAAGAAAGTGGTGGAATGTAGCAGATACTACCCTCATGATTACTTCGACATTTGTGATAGTTGCGGATACCACAACGTTGGAGTACATGTTGACCAGTCTCTTCGCAATTGCTGGTGAGGAGTTAGGGCTGACGTTACTCAGCAGTGTAGGATAAAATTCACTTAATAAATTATTTTAATCTAGTAATTATTGAACAGTTCCTAAATTACTTTAAACGAATGTAACTTCTAAACTATGGAAGGCATAGTGTTCCCACTCAGTCCTATGGATTTTATCACTGCCTGTGACATAGAATCTTCCTAAAAAAGCTGGTCAAAGAATCTAACACCTACAAAAAGGTTTAAATATTAACAAAATTGCACTAAAATCATAATTTTTATGCACAACACTTGGACATGGGCTAGTCCTCAATGATCCAGCATCCATGTTTATCAAAGAAGTCCCATTTTTTTTGCAAGCTCTAGATTATTACTTTGGGTAAATTGATGCGACTGATTTGTGGGTTTAGCGGCTGTTGGTTTGACCTCAGTCCGGTTTCTATGTCCCAGAGCAGGAATTTTTTGCTTTGATGAATCCTTTTCAGATTTTCTATAGCTTCTTTTAAAGAACAAGTCCAGCTTCTCACGATCGGAATTGACCCCACCTTCAGAGAGAAGATCCAGCAGTGCTTTTGGAGAAGGTTTGACAGTTGGCATTAGTTCCTTAAGCTCCTCCTCTTCGGCATTCAACTGCTCTGCTGCAGCAACATAGGTATCATTGAATAAATAATACCTAAATTTAAGTATTAGCATTTTATTGAATCTTGCAATTTCATCTTCCCGATCCAAATGAATAGTTCCCTTCTCTTTTCTATCTATCCTTCGGACGCTGCTTGGCAAAATGGCGCCTAATGCAAGATCAGCCGGCAAATTTTCTCCCTCGGGCAGCGCAAATCCTAACCCGTCTCCAAATATCTGTATTTTCATATCGAAGGCTTTCCGTTTAGGGAATGGGAGCGTGACTAATAAAGATGCTCCTGGATCAAAGCTAGAATCAGAGTGCAACCATCTTGAACTACCATGGGAGACCAGTACTTGCGTGAAGTTGGTCATAGCGTTAGTGGTTACGAAGAGTGCCAGTGTCTGGTTGCGATCACGCAACAAGCTAATCCGATTTACACTTGCACCAAACATTCTCTTTAGAAGTGTTACCGGAGAGTAGTCCGAAAATTCCACCAGCATTGCGAAATTCTTGTAACTATTTCTTTTCACGATGAAAATACGGATGTGGACATCATCGATGTTCTTTAGCTCAGGAGTACCTATCGTACAATGATTGAGCGAAAATGTATTAAACAGGGACAAGTGAGCAAGGCGCAGGGAGCATGCCCCCCAAAGGCTTGCCAAATCTTTTATCTGTGACCACGTTTCAGTTTTGTCAAAGTTGAAATTGATAGCGACAGACCGTGTCACATTCACAGCAAAATATACATATTGAGACACACAATCCTTTCCACAGGATCACCAAAGATACCTTAGAGGAACGTGAAAAAATGAACTTGAACCCAGCCTACTTGCCCTCCCCCAAATCTGGTTTACCTTTCCCCGTCCCTGTTAAAACTAGTCAAATCAAATATTCCTTCTAAAGTTAGATTAGGCCTGTTGATAGAACTCGTGTCGAAATATTATTGACCGACATTCTATTGATTTAATTTATCATATATATGTATATAAATATATATATGTGTGTGTGTGCTTTTATTGTCCTCGTTCTGGTTTAAAAAAATCTTCATCATTATCTTCATAATAGGTTTCATCGTCACCACCATCGTTGTCATAGTTACCACCAGAAACACTATCACTATTGCCATTGTGTTAGATACAATTAAATTAAATATAAGTTTCTTTTCGTCGGTACTTCCATCGCCATTATAGCTTGACAGCCTTGATAACTCGCCGTCAGCAAAATCGGTAACGTTACCAAAGGTTTGATTCAAAAAAGTCTTTGGTTTTACCTATCGGGCATATGAAATCTCCATGTTGTTAATCGTAAGCATCTTAAACACCCATTCATCTCTATTTAGTGTCATACAATGCTTATATTACATTAATTTACCTGAGAATACCAATTCGTAATTTCCTTCGGTTGTTGTTAGCGTACCATGAACCTTTACACGTCGAAGTAGGAAATCCTCTAACCCCAAATTCTGCAGGAGTATTCGAACTGCTCCACTTGGTAAACTATCCACATCAAATTTCTTTGCTAATGTTCTTATGGGGAGGAATTCTGTTAGGTAAAGGCAAATGAATGTTAACAGTTTTAACAACAATTCACAAAACGAGTCGTTTATATAATCAAGCATTTGAGGGTCAGGATCCATAATTGATATTTTAAATATCATTTACATAAATTTACATTCTATTCTATTAAATACAAATAATTGTTTCAATAAATATTGAATTTATTCCTTCATCCAGAAATAAAACGGAGGTTCTCTAAACTACATCTAAATGGCATATGCATTTTTCTCGAGAGGAAAAGAAATGAACTGGTTTGAAATGACACAGGGGAAGTAGAATAATGTGTCAAAACAGGGATTCGAATAGGCAATCCAAGTATGCGGAGGTAAAGGAATGACGTCACAAATCAAAAGTTTTGGAAATAGTAAGATTCGGCTCCAGATATCAAAAGATAGCTCATTGTTAATGGCTGAAAGTCTTTTTGGCGGCAAAGTTCAGGCCGAGACAGGCAGTAAAAGAACTTCTCGATCCTCTGTTTTGTATTGATTATGACGTGTTGGTTCTGACGAGAGTCATTCGAAAAAAGCTTTTCAGCCATTAACGTTATCTTTTCAAGTGAATCAAAGTGACTTGCCGATGAGGTTTTAACTAAAAAGACAATTTTTAATGACTATGTGTGATGACTTCCTGTTAGTTTGATTGTTTATTTTGATCAATCAAATGTAAGTAGTGCCCAGTAATAGCGTCGCCACGTGCTTTCAGGACAGAATGGGAACGTAATGTTGATGTGAAGACGAAATAGAATTGCCGGTAGAATTGTAGAGGATTAATCAAAGTTATTGTGAAAGCTTTAAGAAGATGCCTTGTGTTGAATATATGAGAAAAGGTTAATCATCGATGTAGTAACTTCATGACACATGCACTGTTATTTTGTAAATAAAACAACCAAGTAGCTGAAAGATATTTTACAGTGTCTATCATGTCAACAGATCTTACTTATTAGGTTACTGGTGATTAACTTGCAGAACGTATCAACAGATGAACCCTTGTACTGTAGCAGTGTTAGTGTTACTGTATGTTAAACGTGTTAGTCCACGTTTGATTAAAGGACCTGATTTCCGTTGGCCTTCCCAAGAAGCCGTAGCTAAAGTTATTTTACTGAGCAGTTTATTCTAATATTCTCAAGCTCAGTTTACGTGGGTTGTAATAAGATAAGTGAGATTTCGAAATAAAGGATATTTTATGAGCACGGGGCTTTGTCGGCCTAGATTCAAGCGCACCTTAGCCTGCTTAACTCATTATAAGTTTGTTAAGGATTCTATCTATATAACTAATGAATAACGCACGCTGTTTATTTTTTCGGTTTTCCCTTCTCAAGGGTATATTTAGTTTTGAATCCACACAGAGCCCTACATGGAGCGCAAGCTCCCGTTTGAGGGAGCCATCGCCTTTTTACCACAAACTTCGATCTACACCCAGCCTCTTTCGTTGTAGCCTAAAAAACTCCTATAACTTAAGCTGGATCTTCTCTCTGGGGAAAAAGTAGCCGCCATCACGAATTTCTGACGCTACATTTCCAGCCACTACCTTTCGTGCAGTCTCCACGTGGTAGCGGAAAGCAAGCGGTTTCGACAGGCAAACAATCTAGAAATCTTTAACAAGGATAACAGGTTGAGAAATAGTCTGTGTGTTTTGCTTCTTTATAGTGATATTTACATCTACACGTACTAGAACAGAAAGGAAATAGGAGACCGCTTAAAAGAGGCTTTCGGGCACTACCGATTTTGGCAAAAGCAGAGCAGGCTGGAAAGGTTCATAGATGTGTGCATACAGCGCGATAAGAAGTGGTCGGAGTGTCATGAGCAATAGTTAGACATGCAACAGAACCATCACACGTCTCAGTATTGCCTATACCATCTGTACTTGGGGAATCTGATCATCATACCACTTGGTCATCATACCTTTTTACCGCTCTTGTGATGATTGTACCGCATTACCAGCTCAAAAGTACATCGGCTTAATCTACACAATAATATCGTCCCTTCTAAATTCAACATGCAGTTTAGCGGTACAGGCTATAGATAACTCCTGTATGCCTACTTGTTTGGAGTTATCCATAATATATACCGAGATGACTTCATAAATGTTAATGAGAGGAACACGTATAATTTCATTTACTTTTTAATTGGGTTATGTCATCCACAGTAATAAAGTTTTGAATCGTTGGTTTTCGCCAAGCCCAAATTTTCCTTATCAACGGAAGGGAAAGATCATGGCTGCGGAAAGAATGTTTACATTTGATAGGTTAGTTTATCAATTTGATCGGCTACCATCGAAAAGTAGAAATCAGTTCCAATTTTCAACCAGTTGCATTTTCCGCCTCAGCTATGACAATATTGCACAATAATCAAGGAAGCGGCCGAAAACGTAGCGGCTACCATGATTTTCTACCTACTGGAGATCTGGCCTAATGAAAGAAAGCAAAGGGGATGGCTATCAGGCTAGTTTTACTTTTTCTTCCAATTTCGGAGTTGGTTACTTATACGGGCTCCGGGGGAATTTACCTTTCTCTGCTCATTCGCTTTGGAAAGAAGACGTGGTCAATCGAACCGGAAAAACATAATTCTTGAGTTGCAGCATATTTTGAGGTAATAGATTAGTTCTTTGCAATTCCAATGTGTTTGAAGCTTCCATTAAGTTAGCTCACTCACAACATGGATTTCTTACACTCCCATTATTTGTCAAGCTCTATGTTTGGTCAATCTCGAATATATTTGTTAATTAGTGACTGATCTGTGATCTATTAGTTATTTTACTTCGATTTTTATGGATAATGCTGATTACGGATAATGTTGATTATGGATAATGTTGATAATGGATAATGTTGATGATGGATAATGT
>JAAAKL020005028.1:0-19971 GCA_010016065.2 Carybdea cf. marsupialis auct. non (Linnaeus, 1758)
AAGACCAATAACATTATATCTTTTGAAATAACTCCCCCATACTTGTAAGTACATTGTCAAGGCATAACTAACAATCATATGATCAATAAGACCAATAACATTATATCTTTTCAAATAACTCCCCCATACTTGTAAGTACATTGTCAAGGCATAACTAACAATCATATGATCAATAAGAACTAAATCGAAACAAATCATACAGAAAAAAGGTCACCACTCAAATTGTTGCTTCTTTCATAATAGTGAGGATACCACTTAATGCTAGATGAAGCTGACACTCTTTCATGGTAGATACTGTTCATGAAGATTACTTGCAAAGAAACCAGAAAAACGACATGATGAAACTCCCTTCTCACATTTTGATGATACAAAGACACCCTTCCTATTGATTCATATCAAGTACTTTTGGTGGAATCCCATCTTAAAAAGCAGCATCCAATAGCAAAAGCAAATGTATGCCATGCGTAAGCTGCGAAGCATTCATAGAGTCCTGGGCTATCAAAACTCAGAATATCAGGACCTAAAACTTGCAGCCGAATGTTTCCCTTTAGTCTTACAGCTTACTCAATTTGGAATCAATCTTGGATTATTTGGTTACAAACAGTAAATGTAACTGCTTTTCAATGAACTAACGCAAAAGTAAAGAAACGTTTCTACCTTCTTTGTTGTCAGCCATTTCGCAAATTCCATATCTCTATAATTATTCCCGCCGAAAGTCGGAAACTCTAAAAGGGCGGAATGTCGATAAAAATATTATCTATATCATCAGCATAATCAAACATGTCTACTAAAATGACAATAACCATCAGTGCAGAATCATCATCATCATCATCATCATCATCACCATCATCATCATCATGATCATCATCATCATCATCATCATCACCATCATCATCATCACCATCATCACCATCATCATCATCATCATCATCACTATCATCATCATCATCATCACCATCATCATCACCATCATCACCATCATCATCGTCATGATCATCATCATGATCATCATCATCATCATCATCATCACCATCATCACCATCACCATCATCATCATCACCATCATCATCATCATCATCATCATCATCATCATCATCACCATCATCATCATCACCATCATCATCATCATCATCATCATCATCATCATCATCATCATCATCACTATCGTTCTCGCCATCATCAACGCTAGTGCTTAAAATGATCAGAATGCAGCCACTGGCAACTCGCGTGGCAGAGAAAACCGCTATCGGTTGTTAGTATGCGATCTTTGGTCCCGAAATCGAAAATTTTTAGACTCGCCTAAATTGGGCTGTAACTCGAAAGAAACAGCAGTAGCACGGGAAAACAGAAGTAACATAAAGAACACGATCTTTCTTTAACTAAAGGAGAAGGCGGAAATATTTCTTATCTATTCCGTCTCTATCTCAAAATAGTTTTTAGTAGGTAGCACCTGAGCAATCCTCAAACCTATATTAATAAAACCTAAAACCTTAAAATATTACATAAGAAAAACAACAGATGGAGATCTATAATATCAACTAACTTATTTATTTCCATCTAAGGGTCTAACTAGTCTTTCTTTCGTACGGCAAGAGGACGACTGTTCCATATCTTGGGAATATTTACAATGAAAGTTCTTTGTACATCGGTCTTCATATTGGAACTTGGGCGCATAAAATTGTACTTAAAAAATCTGATATTTCTCGTAGGTACTAGCTTTGTTACGGCATAGAGTTGCGTTGCCTCAAGACCGTATAAATAAAATGGCGCACTTGATAAATTTTGTGTCCTCAAACACGGCAACAATTTCAAAACACTACGAAGTGATTAAAAGTTGTCACTATCTTGGTTCAGTTTTGTAGACTGACTAGAACAACATAATTACACGACCGTGCAAAAACCTGTATTTGATAACAATATGGAGGGAACTGATTGGGGGTATGAACGTTAACAGGGGGGGCAACAACTCCGCTTCCGTACTCTCTCATGATGATCAATGAAGCGAGAACGTAGCAAGATACCAGCTACTTTGTAGAAGATTTTAAACAAGCGTACGGCAAACGCACTGCTGTCGATCATGATTCAGAACGCTCGCCTTTGGAACCATGCAACATTTTCCAGTCCTTAAACGGATCAGACAGCTTTATAGCTTACAATAAAAAGAAATATGTTGTTTGATGACTACTCTGCATTTTAGTTAGTCCTTTCATCAAATCTGATTTGATCTTCATGCTACTTTAACATACAACCAGGCTTCATGTAGCGGGCTACCAAGCATGTGTGACAAACGAGGTCTCTCAGAGCTGTAATTGTGACAAAAATATTGAGGAAACTACATTTTGAAAGTGATGAAGTGGGAAAATGTCGCTCACAAGTGTTGGTCAACGAAAAAAATGTTAAAAAATCTGTTTCTCAAAAGCGGCCTTTGACGCAAATTCTGACATAAATGAAAAGCTATTTGGATCGCACAACGTAGAAAAAAGTACGTGGACCCTAAATATTAGGGGGCTTTAACTCCCCTACAATAACCCCCCTATCTCATGGTTACCGCGTCGCTTCATGTGTCATCAGTTTCATGGAAACCACTGCCTTGACCTACTTGAGAAACTTGGGAATTGTACGAGAGTTAAGAAATTGCTGGAATTGTTTATCATTCCTTGGCTGATGCGGCATAAACAAAATGAATGAATGAGTAAGGGTCGATTACACGATGGTCAGTGTGGTAAAGAATTCCAACTGCATGATATGGTGAAGCTTATTTCCCTCACTTTCGGGCAGATTTAAATACATAACTAACGCCTTTATATATAAAATAAAATGGGGCTTCTAAAGGCTGACGCTTGTGTGTCTCACATTAGCACACTGTGTCCCTTTTAAAACGTGCAAATGAAAGAGGAAGGTACTTTCTTTCGAACCAGACCATTCTGGTTTCTTAATAGCCTGTAGTTGGCGAGAAAATCGAATTTGAATAGAGAAACATGGGGAAATAAACCAATTTGTTGAAAAGATGTGCTTTATAGGGGCTAATTCTGTAGGAAACCGGTATCATGGCTTTTGCTAGATACCGGATTAAACGTAATAAGCCCGCGCTTGTTGTGAATCCATTAAAAATTTTCGTTCGTAGTTTTTCGTATTTCGCAATGATAAACTTTAGGGTAGGTCAGTGACTACCCTGACCAAACAACCTCAGAATTTAAATATAAATAAGAGTTTTCAGCTCATAACGTAGTAAACTGAAGGGCACTGTAGTTTTACGGCGCTCTTTCTATGCTGGGCGCATTCAAGGCGCTTTACAACCCACATATAAGCCATAGCTCAGGTCTGCTGTTAAAAATGTACCGTAGTGTGCTATCTGGGGTGTAGAGACATAGGAGGTTTTTTTGCAGACATAGCCACATCTGAATTTTAAAATCTAATCTGGTACGTTGAAGCACGACAGAAGGAAAATGCGAAGAAAAGAACAAGATGGAAAGTAAAGGTTGGTCGAAAGTCGGTAGTTGGAAAAAGGCCGACTGTAAACAATGGATGGACGGATGGATGGATGGATGGATGGATGGATGGATGGATGGATGGATGGAGGGATGGAGGGATGGATGGAGGGATGGATGGAGGGATGGAGGGATGGAGGGAGGGATGGATGGATGGATGCATGGATGGATGCATGGATGGATGCATGGATGGATGCATGGGTGGATGCATGGATGGATACATGGATGGATACATGGATGGATGCATGAATGGATGCATGAATGGATGCATGGATGGATGCATGGATGGATGCATGGATGCATGGGTGGATGCATGGGTGGATGGAGGGATGCATGGATGGATGCATGGATGGATGCATGGATGGATGCATGGATGGATGCATGGATGGATGCATGGATGGATGTATGGGTGGATGCATGGATGCATGGATGGTACGTTAAAGCACTACAAAATTCATACTTTGCTCAGGGATTTTACAGTTAAACTGGGGCTCGAACCTAATCTCGTTGCCCATGGGTTATGAATAAGAAGCGTTGATCACTTAGGTACCTTGGCATGTTAGTCCCTCCCTCTCCTGTACCTGTTGGGTTAAGTTATTCAGAGTATCCTCGATTGATCTATTACCTGAAGCTCCAATATCACACCGTAAGCGGCTATCGTAAGCATACCACTTTCACTAGGGGTTTTTATAAAAAAAAACCCAAACCGATAAAGCTTTTATACGATTAGGTTATTAAGGTACTATTGCTTTATAAGGACATAAAAGGCTGAAAAGGAAGCGTGACGTTCCTTATAACAAAGAGTTCCTCGTTTCGATACGAAATATCCTAATTGGCCCCTTCCAGAACCTTCAGTATGAGGTATGAAATAAAGAGCGAAGTTCAACAAGGTACATTCCACCAAAGGGGGTATGTTGATTAGTACAAAACAACACCAATTCATATTGAAAATAGCTTCAAGCTAGCAATGGTATAACGGAGAGAGAGAGGGGGCAAAAGTAGGACATTACTATCTTTCTAATCTATAAGGAAATTTCGATAGCAATTCACTTGCTTGTTGACGAAGTAAATCATTTTGAAAATCCGAAACCAAACAGATACTTTCACTTCCTTGTTTTTTTCTGCACGTCTATGTCCACGCTCGCCAAAACTAATAACAGCCTTAGAAATCCTCGCAGACGGACATATCACATGATACTTTTACGTCAGGGAAGCATAAATTCATGGGGCATGCGCAGCTCAGAGTTCCGGAACGTATCTCATAAACCGATATTAAACATTTTTTCCGAGTCAGTAAAACGACAGAGCAAAAGAGATATTTATAGACTGGCCTGATTGACTAATGTGGCAAATATCCAGGTACAGGAGGGCCTAGTCTAGCGACAAGTATAATTTTATACGAGAGTTACAAGTTAGCTCTTGTTTGTCAAGGCATCCCATTCTATTGAATATTGGTCAAATAACTATTAAATGCCATCTGGATTACAAATGCTTCCCGTCAAGATTTGACCTCTTACTTATCAAACGTAACCACGTTCTTATCCTTCATACATTACAGTGCATACTCGATCATCCGATGGTTTGAACCTCGATTATCCAAGCACCAAAATTGTCGTGCGTAGAGGACAATTCAATGTATTCCCAGAGCAGACAAAGTTTTCCGATAGGTTCTTACATTTCATTGACCCGCAATGTTATCTTGAACATCACGAACACAAAACGCTACATTCATTTTATCTTTACCCTTTTCTTGTCTGTCTAAGCTATTCTACAATGCTGATAACCCAATATCAGTTCGTAAACTCCTATCCTATACGATGTTGTAAGACATGCTATGATCTGCTTCCTCCTTTATAATATGCTTCCATTTTTACGTTTACGATCTGAGGTCGTCTTTACGACCGGTTACCATTATCTGCAATACTTTAAAATCCGCTGCCATCTTTTACGATCTTGTATGATATTTTTACGATCTTGTATGATATTTTTACGATCTTTTAACGATCTGACACCATCTTCTACGATCTTTTAAAAATCTGATGTCGAACTATAATCACAAAATCTTTGCGGCCGCGTATTTAATAAATTAGTTAGTGATTTCTATGGTGTCTTAACATCGCATGACTACTTGGGGGAAAACATTACTTGACAGAAAACTTGTGAGTACAGTCTTAATCTTCGACATCTGAATATGCTGCTTATCCGAGCACCCTGTCCCTGTTTTAAGTTCCTTTTTTTGTTTTATCGAGGATGCACCGATACACGTAATGGACACGGACCTCGTAGCTTTTTTTCTAATGCCTGCCGAGGGAAGAAGGGCACAAAATATGGTAGCTGGAAGAAATACGCTATTTGGAATCCAGTTAAGAAGGATAACACTCCCGTGTACTGCAAATAGAAATCAGGTGTGGTCCAGCCCTGTGGCAGTATAATCGCCTTCCAACGAGTCAACAAAACAGTGACTCCCTATGCACTCGCCCGCCCCCTTTCCAGGTTACGACCCTTTTCAACTGCACTAAATCGACAAGCAAAACCAACAACGTAGTCATCTTATGCAAGTGGTATCCAAGCAGTAATAATAGCGACAAAATAACAGTCGAAAATTTCAACACCGACCTGAAATAATACTATGGTAATTCGGCAATAGTACAGGAACAGCAAAAAATGTTGAAACCAAATTAATCATACCAGATTACATATGAATCGTTATTAGAAACCATAATAAATCCAAGTGACTAAATTAACATACTTCATCGACAATTTCGTGCATCTAAATTCTCTACCATCAGCTTAAAGTAAAGTAATCGTTGCTTAATTTAAAACAATCAATTTCCATTGCAATTAAGACACAGACATAAATCAGATATTTTCGGGTTTATGAAAC
This sequence comes from Carybdea cf. marsupialis auct. non (Linnaeus, 1758), assembly GCA_010016065.2. NCBI lineage: Eukaryota > Metazoa > Cnidaria > Cubozoa > Carybdeida > Carybdeidae > Carybdea > Carybdea cf. marsupialis auct. non (Linnaeus, 1758). The sequence continues at coordinate 6,373 of JAAAKL020005028.1, forward strand.
ATATCCGAGGCGACTTTGAGGTCGTGTCGCGGTTGGTCCGGATTGAGTCAAGGCCAGATCAGGGTCTGGTCGTGATCACAGCCGAGTCAAAGTTTGGGTTACGGTATGGGTTCCAGTCGGGTCAGAGTAAGGGTCTGGGTTAGGGTAGAGTCGAGGTGGAGTCCAGTCCAGCATCGAGTTAAAATAACATTTCCCTGGAGATAAAGTTATCTCTATTTGATAGTACTCGAAGTGTTTACGCCATATACGCATATCATTTCTACCCATCAACAATGTCTGTTCTTTCTTCTTTCAAAAGAAAAGCAAGTTTGCCTAATCGAATGCCACACACTCTTTGCATCATTAGCTTCAATGTGACAAGTCAGTGATCAATACCGTTTTTCCTCAAATAAACTACAAGAACCAATGCAGTTTACATTGTGCAAGATACTATTTACTTATAAATTTAGCATTTATCACACAATCTTTTTGTTACGTTTTTTGAACAATTAGTGGTAATACCTAATAAGTCGTTTTGCAACAAACACCGCCCCCTAATAAACGCCTCACCTAAAACTTGGAACTTTTAATAAACACCCCCGCGTTGATCAGAGGAAATACGATAATTGTTCTTTTGACTTCTCTATATTACTTCCTGACGGGTGTGTCACTCAGTTTCACTTCCTCTTTTATCTTTTATTCCTCAACTTCAACTTCCCTTACGAGAACTTGACGCTCTATTACTCTTCCCGTAGTAACAGAAGCAGTCTTTGCTATGATACACCGACCTTCTAAGGAGAAGGCTTCCACCTAAAAAGTAACTTAGGATGGTCAACCCTCACAGTTGCGTACACGTTGTTTACGTCTATACGACGTCAGAGATTATGACGTCAGAGATTATGAGTTTCTTAATCTCTGATGACGTTAATCAAATCTGAATAATCCTGCTGGTTGCTCAATCAATTTCTTCTACATGCTGAAGGCTTTAATATCATAGTGCATACGCTCTTCAACTAATCATATCCAGACTAGAACATGCCAGCCCCGCTTCTCTAACTCCCTCAATATTTCATGAGCGACCCGCCCAATATTTTCAAACTTCCTGACTTTCCTGAAATTTATTCAGTCGTATTTACAAACAACATTTTTGTATCACTTTCTAATGAATGTGTCACAAGTAGGCCTGTGTAATTTTACCCAGAAGTAACACGTATCTATGGATCGAAACAATACGAAGAAATCTGTTGAATGAATGTAAAAACATTTTAATATTTTATAAAAACCTTACCTCAAGGGTTAGAAAAAGACGCTTTGGCACTCAGTGTCATTTTCATTATCTTTAAAACAGAAACTTGAGTTTATTTTTAAGCTATATGTGGCACAAACATGCCATCAATAGACAGATTTCTCCAAATTCGAGAAACACAGCAAAGGAACGATTGTTAGGATTTCGAAAAACGGAAGGTAGGGAGCCTCCTGGTTATTAAAATTAGCGACAGGTAGGAAGGGAAGGGACACATAGAAAGAGTACTGAAACTTGCAAATACCGAAAGATAGAACGACGGAAGAAAATGCGGGGTCGCGTACATATCAAAAGGTTGCATGGTTAGCTAGCGAATAAGAGGAAAGATTGTGAGAATAATGAATATGAACTTTGAGAAAGATACAGGAACTTACTAATAGCAACACATGGGAAAGATTGTGGAATTTGTGGATAGCAACACATGGAGTAGAAAGTAGGACCTGCGAATAGCAACATATGGGAAACGCAGTGGCACTTGCGAATAGTAAAACATGGGAAAGATAGTGAAACTTGTGGATAGAAACAAATAGGAAAGAAATCAGGGCTTGCGAATAGTAACACATGGGGAAGACAGTTAGACTGACGAATAGTAACACATGGGAGACATAGTGGTACTTGCGAATAGCAACACATGGAAAGATGGTGGGACCTGTAAATAGCAACAAATGGGAGACATGATGGCACGTACGAATAGCAACACATGGGAAAGATAACGGGACTTGCGAATACCAACAAATGGGAATGATGGTGGGGCCTGTGGATAGCAACACAAGGGGGAAATAGTCAGGCTTGTGAATAGCAACAAATGGGAAAGATAGCGGGACTTGCTAATAGAAACACATGGAGAAGATAGTTGTACTGACGAATAGTAACACATGGAAAGACAGTTGGACCTGTGAATAGCGACACATGGGAGACATAGTTGCACTTGCGAATAGCAACACATGGGAGACATGGTGGCACTTGCGAATAGCAAACACATGGGAAAGAAAGTTAGGCCTGCAGATAGCAACACACAGGGAAAATAGTCAGGCTTGTGAATAGAAACACATGGGAAGGATAGTGGGGCCTGCGGATAGCAACTCTGAGAACGATAGTGGGACCTGGGTGCATATTGTGGGAATCTTAAGAACAGAAAGATGGCGACCATACGGAAAAACAAAAAATCATGAAGGTGGAATAATCGCGAAGATTTTAACAGCTTGGAATGTTGTAAAGATCATGAAGATCAAATAAATTGCATAACGCGATGTTCGTTTCCTCTTATCTCATCAAAAGGAATGATGGAAACAGTACAAATGCGAGGTACTACTTAAATTGATACTGTTGTTAGCTCCATTTACTATTCATGATGGCAACGGATTGCTAGTAATCTTTACAAAGATACAGATAACGTTAAAAAAGCGATTGAGTACAGAAGAATGTCCATTGATTACAAGAATGTAAGTGTCGATTGAAACAAATACGTGAGGTTGTATCTATCGCGTATAAATCATCTATCTGGTATCGGATTCTACCTGAGACAAGAGATTTGATTCTTAATTCAAAACGGAAATAATAAATCTGTAGACTCGGTTGGTTAAATAATATGCAAATGTTTGTAATGGAATTATTGCATGGCTTCCCATGATATGCATACGTATATGTATCTTTGCTCTGATTGGCTAATTCATACATTGATGAGTTTGGAAGGTCTTATCGTTAATGCAAATAGATACTTTGGGACTGCCGTAATCCTGAAATTTGAGAAGCAAGAAATCCGCAATTCCGCGAACTACACATTAAACTATCGATGTAACTGCGTGCTTGTTCTAACGAACTTGTCTTGAAAGTTCATACACTGGCCTCACCATTGACAAAAAGTTGGGTCAGGTCACGTTCTTTAGTCACCTGTAATACAAAACTAAGTCAATCTATGTGAGAATCCCGAGAAATGGAATTCTGCTCTTCCTTCATACTCATAACAGCAATGACAGACATATCGGGTTGAACGCCTTCTCATGTTACCTTACACATCAGTTATTGGCTAAAATTTGTCGAAATAAGTTAGCGGCAACTGAGACTAGTTCTTAATACATAGCCAACATGAATTCCTTTCGTTAATACCCCTGTATAGTATCACAGAGTATCAACTTCTGGTGTAGAATAAGTTTGGTTAAACCTCGTGGGCAGAAACACAGATATGTGTACATCAAATGAAAAAGCAGAAGTAGAAGCGATGTTGACATTCGGCAAATATGAATAAAATAGACCGGTAAAGTCTCAAGTCCAGTTTTACGAAACTCGACGATCTGGGAAGTGTTAAAATAAAAACCTAGGTTTTTGACTAAGAGAAAACAAACATGTTTGATTTGGTCAACACGTTACTTCAGAATAACGTAGCGGCAGGTATTTCCATGGAATAGAGAAAGCATGCACCCTGAAGGATAAAAACGAAATCATTTTGACACACTCTGTGCTCAATTATAGTTGATATCGGCATGTAGTTATACAGCGCGTTCTAAAGATCTTTTTAATCAGTAATATCTTTTAAAATATGTCATTATAAAGTTCACACTCACCTTCGACGATAAAAATCATGAGTAGCATCTTGAAAGCCATTTTGGTATCGACTGACCGTGTTCAAAGTGAGTGTAGAAATCAGTAGTAAGAGCACCGCGTGTTCACATTTGTTTCATCATCCCTGGTAACTCCTTCACTCCACTATGTACCACAAATAACCTGTATTTCCTGAGCTTGCTGTGAAAACTGTAACGGTAAAAAATGGTAGCTTCCAGATACAAAATTGATCCAACTTTCTCCGAAGTACAATCCAAAATAAGTAAATGGTACTGAAACAAAATTCTCAGTGCGGCATAACACTGCAAAATATAATGGTAACTGACCAATTATCTGTAATATTGTAAAAGTGCAAAAATGAAACTCTGAAAGGCAATTCCACTTAGCACTCCTTCTGCACGATGTACTTGGTTCTAGTAAAGAGGCAGAATTACCTATATTACTTGGTCAGCAACTCCATCTGTCCAAAGACATCTAAAACAAGGAAACCAAAGCTGGTCCAAACCATGTAACCGTGCAGATAAAGCGAGGAACTTGAACCGAAGCAGCCCCTTGCAGCAGTACCGTCTGATGGTAAGTCCTGCTGATGTGGTAAAGGCGTCCTGTGACGCCTAAAAATAGATCTCCCGATATCTGCCCTTATCGATATATTGCCATATTCTATATACTAAAGCTCTACATTATTGAGGTTGTGAACAGCGATAGTGAATAAGTTACACTGGAAACCATTCTACAGCAAACAAACGAGGAGAACAGATACCGAATGTGGGCGTTAAAATATTGACACTTCCGCAGGTATCAAGTTCCAACCTTCTTTTAATGTCCATCACTTAGCTTCAAGGTTATCAGTTACATATTTTTGCAGCGAAGGATTTGTTTAAGTGTGAAAAAAATCACTAATTTTTTGCTTGGGATTACAATTAGGCTATGGTGGGCCATTATTGAATTCTTCCAAATAATTATCCAATAAATATCAATCACGACAAATAGATGATCGTTCAAGGATTGACCCCAAGATTAGTTACCATGGTGACACAAAAACCAATCCTTAAGTAACCTTTAGAATTATGACTTAAGACCAAGTTTGCTTCTTGAATGTGTCAATTCCTTAGTCAATAGTAAGATCTATTCAGCTTATGGTAACGTCTGAGTGTAAATAAAAAAATGGCAAAGAATTGGTACCCAGTCTTTTCACAAAATCGGTCACTCGCGTATGCCAATCGGGAAACACGAAATGTAGTACAATGCTAAGCCTTAGATCGATTGGCAAAAATCCTAATAAGCCTCGAGTACCTGAAGGCGATCTTGGGGTCTACGCTGCAGGTATTGCTTTCACCACAAAATATCGATCACTTTCTTCTAATCAATACTATTAAGTTTGAAACTTAGTTGCGTCAATTTGATTTCTTTGACAATAGTCAAATCGCTTGGTTCTATTTTAAATGAGACGTACAGAATGAAACTTTGTGGCATTCTAGTATTGACAGTTGGTCGAAACGCTGAGCTTGGCTACCACATTTTATCATGCCATGGCCATTCATAAAGTGCCCAAAAGTTTGGTGCCGTGACTAAAAAAGCTCGTCACGGTGTCCAGAGAACACACAATATCTGCATCATCGATGAATCTGGCGGGAAAAGAATCCTCAAGATGAATCTGGCGGGAAACGAATCCTCAAGATACATCTGTCGGGAAACGAATCCTCAAGATAAATCAGGCGGGAAACGACTCCTCAAGATGAATCTAGCGAGAAACGAATCGTTAAGATATCTGGCGGGAAACGAATCGTCAAGATAAATCTGGCGGAAAACGAATCCTCAAGATAAATCTGGTGGGAAACGAATCCTCGACATCAATCTAATGGAAAAGCATATAGTGCGTAGAGTAACTAACTGTACAGAACCAAATTTTGACAATATTCTAATAAGCTCCTCTATAGCTACATATACACGGTTCAACATGTTGTATCAACATATTGAACATAACACGTTCTGAGGACCCTGTCTTGTTGTACAACTGAGTTTCACCACTGCGTTTTCATTTGGAACAACAAAAACTTATATATGTTAGAGAGAAGTGCGACAACTGGAACTCGGGTAATTCGCCCATGCCTTTCTTAAAACTTCTATAAAGTATCGTAAACTCTTTCTTAGCTTCCCTTCCTCTTTGTCGTATGACCCTCATAACTGCATCGTCCCTTGGCTGATTCACCACAACATGTTGTGAGAGATATAACCTGTTCCATTCAAAAATTAGTTGTATGAACACGTTGCGTGCAACAAAAGTTGTACAACTTGGTTCGCGTACACCATGCATCATGTTGAGCGCAACAATCAACATGTTGCACCGTCTATACGGGGGCTTATTCTTGTGACATCATTCTCAGAGCAAAGGGAATTTAGTCAAGATAATTCGCTAGTTAAACGATAATAGATTTGACTTGGCTTCGCTTTTACTAATCAGCATCCATTTTTGTAGGATGTGCTATCCTTTGCCCTGCTTCTATCACATATGTTGCATACAGTGTTGATTACCTAGATTATACTTAAATTAGGGTTCCTGAAATATCGCAGTCTTAGTAAAACATAATGTAAAAGTTTGTCGCTTAGGGTATCCTTCTAGGAAATTTCTGTAGGAGTTAAAAAAGCCTAGGACAGACGAAACGTGGCCTTCATCTCAAATTCCTTTTTTGGCTATCCTCCTTGGCTGTTTGTAGGAGATTTAAGTATCTCTATTGTTAACAGGGTGCATTCTCAGCGCGTAATATGATGGGTTTCGATATTTTGCATTTTGCAAAATCACAATATTGCCCAGAGTTGTGTTGAGGCATGCAGTTTTACGCTGAATATAGACGGGATTTTTTGTTACTTAATGTTTAAACATGCTTCTCCCGAAACTTAACTTTGCACCATGAACAAGAATAAACACTGATGTTGTTCTACTAAAAACGAGTGAAAAGAATGGTCTATATCATATCCCGCTCGAGCGATCTTTCTACCTGAATACATACGCTACCATCCGGTTCCAATACCGTAAATTACCGATTAAGCCCCGTGAGTGATTGTTTTTGGGTGGGGACTTATTCGGACCTCGGCGCTTATTAAGGAAAGGAAAAGAAAAGCAGATATCTAAAAATACATCATATATAATAGATAGAAACATAGCGTTCTAATCAATCAATTTAATAGTGAGAGAATGTAATCGTTTTTGAAGTCGAAGGTCACAGAAAATTGAAAGGGATTTGTTTCTTTTTCACCCATCCAATTATACGGGGAGCTTATTCAGAGGTGTGCCTTTATTCGAACTGGGAGCCTGTTCAGATCTGCAAGCTTATTCGAACTGGCAGATTACTCAGTCCTGAGCGCTTGTTCGAACTGGGCGCTTGTTCGGTCTTGGGCGCTTGTGAAAAGTAATTTTTCCCAAACTGGGCGCTTATTTGAGCATGGGCGCTTATTGAAGCCTGGGTGCTTTATTGGTAAGTAACGGTACTCGCAAAGAAGAAACATAAATGTTTGTTTACTTTAAACGATGTTCGAACACATAAAACTGTTATCTGGCTAATAGAAAAACAATTGTCTGACAGTAGAGGTTCACCTTATATGCAAAAATATCCACGTTTACCTACTGATCCTCAGCAGACGGTTGTCAACGTTTCATCAAACCGAGCTGTTTCTGTTTTGATTAAAGTGAATTACTGTACTGTGGATCGCAACGAAACTGATAAATAAAATTGATTGCACTCGACTGTACTATACTCAAGCACAAACTTTTACAATATAAAATGAAAACATTATCACTCTGTATTCCTGAAAGAAAACTTAGACAACCGACCGGCTACCCTTTCGGGCAAGGCTTCACAAAGAAAAAAAAAAGAGAAATAGAAGAAAAGGGATAAATAATGCTTACAAGAAAAAGAAAAACTAAAAAATGAAGAAATATTGGGAACATACGGAGAGGAAAAGGAAGAAAAAAGATGAAATAAGAAGAAAATAAGGGAAAACAGGAAACGAAGAAATGAAGAAAAATGTTGCAATCATCACAGTTTCCTGTGTTCCAATCGTCGTGGTTCCCTATAAACGTCTGCATGTATAAATAGAATGCAACTAGTATTGTCGAGTTAGTTTTTGTTCGATTGTAAAATGGAGGAGATCTATCTATCTATTAGGAAAATGAAGAAAAAGAAAGGAAAAAGCGGAAGAAGAAAAGAAAGGGTATAAAAAGAAGGAGAAGGAGGAAAATTAGTGTACAAAATAACTTAAAAAGGAGTTATGTGAAGAAGTTACCATCCGGCCTGTCTGAACGTTTAAAATTGAAACTCGGCTTGCAATCTTATGAACTGAGCTAAATCAACAGTTTTTTCTGAGACCCTAAGCAGATTTCAAGTTACCCCCATCGAACCTGAATCAGTTTAGGACAAGATACTTTGTTTAGAGCCGTTTAAAAGTTGGGTTACGTTACCACTGTGATACACGAAGAAACCGGTGCATCAGAAATAAGTTTTTGGTGATTTCACCACTTGAGTACTATGTAACTGCGGATTTTGTCAAAGTAGCGTCCGTCGATATGCTATTCCAAACAGTTTTAACAGGGCTTATAGGAGTGGGACTTTAATCTACTATGGACTAATTCGATACCTTTTGATACAAGAGTATAAGGAATGTTTTTAACCACAGCATACCAAAGGGTGCTTTCAGAGCTCTAAAGAAAGTCAGTTGAATGAGATCATAACAACTCCATCTCAAGGTAACACGATCTCTTGAATTTAAAAAATTCTTTCTATTGGAATTCTTGGTTTCACTATCAAATGCCATAACCTAACCATGCCATTGCCCTCATATAGTGGAACAGAGAGATGACATTACGTACCTGTTTAACATCACCTTAAAATGGGATTAAATATCGGGTAAAGCTTCTCATAGATTCTGATCGAGCACACTTTTCAACAGTCGTTTTCTAACGGTCTGCAACTTTATTTGCTTGCGGTCAAAGCACAGCCATTGATTCGCGTCTACGTTCCTTAATGGCGCTGAACATCAATATTGCTGGAAAACACACTGTTGTGGTGAGGCATGCAGATTGGATAGTAGCAGATTGGGGTTCTTGGAGGGGAGGGGATGCTTTAATTTTGCGGGCAAATTTGACACTGGAGCACCAGCTTGTCGAGCGAGCGGCGGCGGGGAGGGGGGCATCTATATTGGAGCTGTGTCATATACTGCAATACTGCACTCCTCAGCAGTGGACGAAACGTGGGTGGTGAATCGGTGAGCGTTCAAGCGATAACACTATTGGCTAAAAAATAATTAATAAAAATTCTCAACGGTCACTGGCATAGGAAAACCAATCTCAGTACGGAGAATTTAACTACGGTTCAATATTCACCCCAATTTCACTTTTTATCTAGATTGAATGAAACAATTGTCATAACTTGGTTGACAGGTAAAATGTGGTCATAGCCTTCCTCCCTTAACACCCAATTTCCTGTTCTTCAAAGGGCAAAGATCCAACTCTTGTAGTGCCTTCGACATCGGAAGGCATGGCCCCTGCACTTATTGAACCATTTACGCTACGTTGAGAGGATAGCTAATTAAACAACAAACATCCCGTTTACTCAATGTGCTAACTACGCTCATATGAATAAAAACCCTCTTGACAGACCGGGCACAATATAGTTCCTTTACGGCCTCAAAGACTGCTGGTTAAAGCAATAACAGAGGTCAATTGTATATGCCTGGGCTTCACGTTTCCCCTTCCACTTTCAGTCTGAATCAGATCGTGCGCTGGAGTAGTATTGGACGAAAAGGATTACCTAATTTAATAATGTTTCCAATACTTCCAATATTTGGAACTGCACATACGTCAAATAAGCAAAATTGGCGAAAAATAATGGGATTTAACTACATTCTGATACAAAAGAGGGGTCCCCTAAATTGTCAGTGCCATTTGCCATAAATGTTAGAGACGTCAAACGATCTAACATTTATCTTCAGCATGTTTGTCGTCAAATACGAACATTTAGGTTATAAAATTGTGTACGTTTGCCATTGAAATATGGTAATGTGATAAAAAAACAACAGATGACAAATATTAAGGAAAATACCCCTTAAACCGGAACTTATTGAATCTAGAACCATATAATACTATAATCTCTTTGTTTATAAAGTATATATAACAACCACATAAATTTCCACCAATACTCTAGCCTAACATGATATGAAATTGAAGGCAAATCTACAATTGACCCAAATTTTGATAAAATATTATGTTGGCCTGCATTGACCTCCATAGCCACGGTGGAAAACATGTCAAACAGTATAAACTATGGCACTCGAATCAAACTTTTTATACCATTTTGGTCTAGTGGATAAGTTCCTTGCCTTCAGTTCAAGAGGGTCAGGATTAAATTCCGGAAGGGCCATTGGTGGTGTAAGGAAGTGCATCCGGTCTTAAAATGCTCTATGCTCCAATCATGTACATGGGCTCCGCCTTACCCCCTGCGTAGGGTAGTGCGCGTCGTTAAAACTGCACCATCATACCATTTTGGAAGTAACGGGTGGTATAAAACCATATACCAACATTCAGCACTGTGGGACGTGCGAATGCAAAGCCACATCATAGAAGATCCAATAGCCACCCCTCACCGGGGCGAATTAGTTGCCTGAATAATAGGGCCGCAGCGAGTAGTGGAGTAAGGGGGCACTTGCCACCAGTCTCAGTATCGAATGTTTTGGGGCATACCTACGGCACGGTAAGTGCTACCGATTACTTCCGATGAATCCGCAATTTTCACATAGATAAATGACAAACAGCGATTTTACCCTTGGCAACAAAAATTTTCGCGGCTCAAAGACGTATCGCAGTGTATCCAGCGTATCAATGCCCCCTCCTTTGCCACCCCGGGAAAAGTTCTAGCAACGGCCCTGTATAGCTGGGTTGATACACGAGTTTGGACGTACAAGAACCTACGGAGATTTTAGCTTTTAGCGTTGCCGCACCAATCCTTTGGAACTCGCTACCAAATCAGATCAGGAATACAACAACTTTGCAGGATTCTAAACGTAGCCTTAAAATGTATTTGTTTAATAATTATTTTAATTAAATAGGAAGTATTACTTTTAAGATTAACATACTGTAAAGTACTTAGTGACAAATAGTGATAAGCGCTATATAAGTATTATTATTATTACAGCATTGATTAAAAAAGATGTAAGTATGAAAAAAGGAGATCTGGCATTGGTAAAAACACAAACATTCAGGCATGTTTAAACAGGAGTGAATGATACAGAGACGTTATCATGGTGTAACTACATGTTAAATCTTAAATATTGAGCACTTAGAATTAGAGGGCTAAATCCCGACCCCCAGGGGCTATCATCTTCATTTGGAGTATTGACTTACTCAGTCCTCCCTCGTCATCAGACCTTTCCATATAAGAAGGTACACGATAGTAGCATCAGATAGCCTCCAACTACTCTGGTACCAAATCTGCAACGTTAGATTTTAGCAAGAATTACGCATACTATTGAAAAGGAAGCATGGTGATAGAATTAAAAATGTCCACCAACAGAAGTTTTGCGCTGAAAAGTATTTTTAAACAAAATGAGAGAATTATATTGTAATATCTTTAGGCAATGTTTTTTAGATGCAAAAGAAGAGAGCGTGAGGATATTGATGCGGAGAGAAAGTGATGACGTCACAAATCAAAAGCTTTATTAACAGTACAATCCGATTCCAGATATCGAAAGGCAAGCTTGGAATAGGCAGTTTTCCAATGTAGCAGACCTGTTGTGTATACAGTGTTTAAACTAGAGGCGTTTGAATCTCAAATATCTCTGGTCAAAACTCTGTCGATATTCCTTGGTTCCTTAAGTTAGGAATCAGCATTAAACAATAGGATTTTGTTAGAGAGATTCAAAACTTTGAAACCTGACATCTCCGTGCTGGGATAGGGGATCATTCTCCATTTTGGTCATTGACGTTCTCACTGACAGGGTAACATGAAAATTGAGTTTTTTTCCCGCAATTCAAAAACGTTCAAAATCATGACGTCACACTTTCCCACCGCATTCGTCTACGGCATCATAAATCTCGTGACTGCTTGGCTGACGCAGAAAGTCCTGTGAGAAATGTAAGCGAAGACGGGATGAAGATAGTGCTACCAATGCGCAAGCGCGGCAGCAAGCAATTCACGGAACCCCAAAAGAGGAAAACCGTTATTTCTCATGCATTCCGTTTCATCTTTGATTCACACAGAATGCACTGTCTCTGAAACTGCACCTTCTCATCGAGCACTTACCCTGAAAAGCTTCATGTTATCACATACTTTAACATTATTGGTTCACAACACAATAGTGATTGCAACATTGTTACTTCCACCCCTCGGAATGTTAGCCAAATTCCTAGCAAAACGGGAGTACGAGTTATTCGATTAGGTCTCGATTTATCGAAATCAGGCATGTCTCTACAATTCCCAATTACAAAAAAAAGCTGATTATGAGAATTATATTGTGATAATTCTCATGATCAGCTATTTCTTATGGACTGCTTTATGGAGGACTAAACAACCTAGGCAAGTTAAATAACTGACATGTTTCCAGTTTGTACGTGTAACTACCAACTCTTTCAACTATACGATACGATCCTGCATACATGGTCCCAGCATCCCGGGATGACGATGAAGTTTAACTTTCACAAAATATCCCTCTTAAAAAGTCCCCACACTTTTGACAATTTTAAATTTCGTCTGTAACTTCCTCTGCATTAACCTTGCTTTTAAAATCTATGTAAGTGACAGAGCAAATGTTTCTTCCAAAAATAAGCATCCGTTTTAACTCCCCAGTAACAGGGTGTGGTGTGTTGAATAGTGTTTCTATACAAGCAAGTACCATACTGAAAGATCAGTCCGCTGTTAAAGTGGTACCGTTCCGTCCTGTCTGTATAGCTGCTTAATTTTCATATGCATGCGTTCTACTCCTCCATTACTACATGGATTGTAAACTGTAAATGCAATATGTGTAGTATTGAATCTGATATTGAAATATGTGTAAAGCTCCTCAAATTCTTCATTATATGTTGCCCCCCATTATTAGTAACCATTATCAGCGAGATGGCTCAGCGGTTTAGTCTGCAGCTTTGAGTGCAGAAGTTTACAGGTTCAAATCTCACCATGTTAATAACCCTCACACTTACGCACACACACCTTCAATTGTTTGTTTACCCCCTTATTGCAATGTCATATAGCTCTGAAGAAATTTTCACTGAACCGTACCCACGTTGCTTTTATTGGACGTTTCTAACAGTTCTCACAATTTTAACTGATACCCTCGTGTATGCAAGCCATCAACTATTGACAACTCTTCCTATATCATTTGGAACTGCCTCAATACATGTAAATCTGTGGGCTTATTTTTCGGCCAGCCATTCTCCAGACAGAAACGTATCTGACAGAAGTCGTCGTCCTCAGCAGTTGCACTTGGTAACTCTGCGACCTGCAGAAAATCAATCAACAGCAACTGAAAATTGCACTATTCATATTGGTAGCAGTAAACATTTTTGCCCCTACTAGTTTTGCAAGTCACCCCTCCAGTCGATGTAACGATTATCCTGGCGTGATAACCAATTTTTTTTACCTTCCAGCTGTCTTCACAGAAACGGCTCCAACCATCTCCCTTTTTCCTCAGCAATAATAGGGCTGTACTGAATAATACTAACAGATCGTGTCAGAACTAGAATCTATGTAATACAAGATCATCTTTGTACTCTA
>JAAAKL020005029.1:0-19970 GCA_010016065.2 Carybdea cf. marsupialis auct. non (Linnaeus, 1758)
CGGATGCGCCTTGCGTCCACACGCATCCGCAAAATATCCGGATATTTTTGCATTCGCTCTTCAGAGTGGAAATATTTATATCCGATAACGCCAAATCCGAATATTTTAAAATCCGATGACGTAAAAACCAGTACCCAGTCTCCAATCTAAAATATTTTCAAAATGGCGTTTTTCAATCAAATGTTTTTAATCGTTCTTGTTCTCATCTCAAACCTTATAGCTTGTGTTCAGTTGAATTTAGCTGAACTCACTCTTCATTTGAATTACTTTAAGAGAATGAGACTTAACAGGCTAATTGGAATATTCGATGGACGAACTGGACCTTATAAGCAATTGAAACGAGCTAGACGAAGTCATCGTCGTCGAAGATTTCGGATAAGACCTGGACGAACCAGTGCTTGGTGGGACAACTTTGCATTACAGATAGTGATAGAGGAGGAATGGCGGGAGAATTTTCGCATGAGTCGAAGTTCGCTCTATGAGTTAGCTTTTCTTAGACATCTTGCCCAAACGTGACATATCAACGAGATTACGAGAGGTTTTCCTTACGGGCGACTGCAGTTAAATCACGAAAATAACAAGGTTCCCTTATTTCGCGGGCTTTTTTTGTCTACGAACGATGAAGGGTCCTGGGCACTACAATGAATCCGGATACGTGTGGACGGGCGAATTCGTTTTGAATTCGCTTCGTGTGGACGCAGATATTTTTATATCCGTATAAAAATATATGTGGAAATAAAAATATCCGGATACGTGTGGACAGAGGATAAAACGTACCTTCTTTGCCTTTTGTGCATTTTTCTCAACGCGAGGGCTAAAGAAAGGAGCCTTAACTATAAAGAAGGCAAGGGGAGTCGGGGCGCAAAAAATCTAAAATCAACAAAGTAGTGCCTCGTAACCTGCAATGGATTCTGATTCACAGATTACAGGTTATAGGTTATCCTAGACCACATTTAGATTGATGACGAACAGAAAAAGAAACAATGATGACGCGTGTTGAAATCCTCATTGATCTCTACGATTCGGGTTTATCCCTTGTATTACCCAAACCACACTGTTAAGTATGTTACAGCAACATCTATTCAATAACGACTATTACAAATCCAGAGTCCAGAAATATGGCAGTTGCTGAGCCGGTCTGCACCACATGTAATGGAAGTGAAGAGGGTTAGCAACATTTACATTTGAAGAAACATGGGCAGTTTTTTAAAATTCTTCAAAGCCGGTTATCTCAGTAAAATGGCCCAAACACGCACAATATCAATGGCAGTAATATTGTCAATACTATATATTGACAATGTAACCGATCGTCTCTAAGCCAATAAACATTTTTATCAATATATTGATAAGGTCAATATCAGTTGGTATTTATTGACAGACTGATAATATGTTCATGTCATGCGTGGAGGCCCGTTCAACAAACCGTGTTGCTGTCGTACGGATACAAAATTTATCTACTTTTTCCAATACAATTTCTAGCCACAAACTAAAATGCTAACGTGTTCAAGATGCGCCAACAGCCATGACATACTTCCACTATATTCTTCTGGGTCGTTGTTAAAACCAAGCTCTAGCCCATTAGCCTGCCTCAATTTCTTGTCAGCCCAATTGCATAATGGAACTAAAATGCTAACAACCTGTCCGTTCACGTGACATGCTCTGACAAATAAGCCACTACCATCAATAACACAGAATCGTCTGTTGAAGACGTAAATTTCGTCAATACTATGTCGCCAACATTATTGTCAATAATAGTGTGAGTGCGTGGGCTGTTACGACTTCCAGCCGGATAGAGGTCAACCATTTTTCTGGAATCTGTACACAATGACACTAAGGAGACATTTCCAGGTACTTTCCATAGTTATGTCTCATCCCTACTTAAGAATTTACATCATCTTAATGCTTATGAAATGCCCCAAAAATCAACGGCAGAAATATTCCTAAAATCAAGGAAAACAAGTCAGTTCTAGAAAATTTGTCCGAGTGTGAATGTTCATTATCAGTGGATCCTTCTTCCAAGCTTGCGGGTTTGGATCTCGTTTTTATTTCAGGCAATATGTGAACAGTAGCGACATACAGAAATGATCCTGCTGAGAATAACATTGTTATCCCAGTGGCATTTATGTCCGTTAGTTTTTCTTTGCTTCCCTGTGAAGAAACAGAGAAAAATGATTTAAACTAGAAGGAAGCAGTGACACTGGCCCAGTGGTCAATTTACTACAATGTAATGAAAGGAACGGTGTCGATCTTTGAGTCAAAAGCCGACCATGGTTTGGCCGTTATCTCCACTCTGCCATTAAGATTTAGGATGAAATGCCCTAACGGAGATGATAGTGCCCAGTATTCCACTGCTTTTCAATTAAAAGTGTGTCCTTTTTCCAGGAAAGGAGGCTCAAAACATTGGTATTATCCCCCGCATGCCTACAAAAGAATGGTCTCCTTTCATGGTCCGAGTTCGGTGATGGAGATCGGGTGGCACGTAAAGGTGCAATAGGTTCTGTAAAGCCGGAAAAGTTACCCGGCATAGTTAACCACAAGCGCTATACAAGATTGAAGTTAAGATTGTAAACGAGGGCGGGGGCGTTGGGGAAGAGATTATTTATGTTTCCCTGATCCCTTGTTTTCGATCTGCTACACGTTACCTATAATTTGTTACAAGTATCCTAGAACATGCACTTTCATTCTTCAGTTAAGAGATTCAAATGCTGTTAAAAACTCAGCACCTTACCAAGAAACCTCTAAGGCTGGTATCCATCTTTTGAAAGTAAAGTTTGGTTCGCTCCAAAATATAAAATAACCAGTGACAATAGCAGCTTTATATACGTCCTTGGCATCGCTAATCGCCGTTTTAACCTTTTCTATTACCAAAGCTTTCCAAAATACTTTGGTACAATATTTCATAGTTTCCTAGAACCATCAGATGTGACAAGGAAAGGAAGAGGCGAACATTTAAGGCGTTACCTACAAACTCCTGCTACTTGCTCGGTGACACAAGCGATAGCAAATGGGCCAGATGCCCACCAACCGCACAAACTGGGAGATGGAAAACAGAAGAAATAGCAGAAAAGAGCAGAAAAGAGCAGAAGGCGGAAAGAAACACAGAGAAGAAGAGAATTCGAGGAGGCTGGGGCCAAGGTGAAATTTTACGGGGAATTAGTAACGAACGTAACAACTTTCCTTTGAGCACTACAATACAATCCCCGCCTATGATAATTACAGGAAATAGTTGAAGAAGTAAGTGTTGAGGCTATATAAGATCCGCGCCATACAAGGAAGAAATTGAACAAAGTAAATAAGGTATGCTATATTTACATACCTGACTTAGACCATAAAACGTTATAACTGCAGCAACAGGGGCAGCCAAAGAAAATGTCAGCAAATGTCTGCGTATTCGATTTCGATCAAATGACTGTGGAAAGAAGATATACGTTGTAACTTATCGATCAAATGACTGTGGAAAGAAGATATACGTTGTAACTTAACAATTAGGCCATTTTATGTCCTGCATTTAATCCATTAAGTCTGCTTACTTAAACAGTAGTCTGATCTAAGGATTTTGAACCATATTCATAAGGTTTTTCTATTTCTTTCCTCTTCAAACAAATTTTAAACGCATCAATTATTACCTCCGCAAGAAAATGTAAAATATTTTAAATGATCCTAATGATACGGCAAATCGTCGTCATAAAACTCGGTACTGAATAACAATAAATATTCCGATAAATTGATTGCTTTCATCTCCTTCTGATCTGTCTTCTGAAAATCTATCATGACGTTAAATATCCACTTGAATAGCACTCATAGACGACTAGAGTTGTGTGAGTTGCATATTGACGACCCTGGATTTTGAATTATGTTCTTGTTCACGTTTCAATTCATACATAGTGATATACCAATTTTGTCTTCATACGGTGCACATTATCATAATGCTACTACATACCTCATGTAGCAAAAACGTTGTCAGACCAAAGGCAGCCGGCGCCTATAGAAAGTAAAAACAAATATCAAGCTAGCTATTTCATTTAATACTCCAGTAACATTAAATACTGCATCCAGGGTATATAAATACTTTATTCAAGGTTAAATACAGCCCGTGGCTGTTACTCCCTTAATAATAGCTCAAATCATTGGATCCATGATAGGATTCTCAATGTCCTCTCCATTGACTTCACTTGCTACACTGTCGGTATGACGCAATGTTACGTAATGGTCACACGTCATCACTCCAGTGCCGCATATGTAAGTCTACCGCTACATCGATATACCTAAACATTTCCGGTCACCTTCTTTGAAAGGTCTAGTTGATGTAACCATACATAATATCCATGGGCAACAAACAACTCGTATCAAAGACTATCAATTGTTTTACGAGATGAAAATAACAAAATCAGTAGTCTTGAGACTAATATTTATCCAAATTTAGTTGGTGTTATTCACGTGTGGCGTGATGATTTTATATACTGCTAAGCTGTTCACTTAACTATCTGCAAAGTTGTTCATTTAACATAACTTGGGAATACTTTGAGCAATGAGGTAGCTCATCCAACAGAATCGTACGATATACAAATAGAAAATATTTCGTCGAACATAGTTCCATAAACGTAAACTGATCAAAAAAACATTACGTCAAACAGCAACCCCAAAACAAGCGTACATTGAAATTTAATCCTCGAATTCTCTGTACATTAAAAAACGCAGTGTATGAAGGCCTTATTCATATTCTGGTATGCTCTTCTTTGTTTTTCTCCTATTTCGTTTGTAATACAGTATTGCGCCAAGAAAAGAACACAATCTTTGCAAGGCAAGCCTTCGTCAAAATAGGAAACAAGCGCTTGGAAAAATGTCAGTAAAACGTCAAATTCCGGACTAAATTTATTAAGTACAAACGCTAAGTTGTCGGGTACAGTATTTCGGGTCTTCATCAATAGATAATTGAAAAAACAAGATATCAAAGTTCTTATTTTACGCTCCAAACAGAGAATATCTTATAACAGATGCACAGACACTCTGTAAATTCTTCTAAGCTTGGTTTCAAAGCGCATGTGCCCTTTAAGGAGACAATTGCAAAATGCAAAATCTTCTCACAAATGCAAAATCATTCAAATTTAGTAGAACAGTTCTTACAGACATACTGATACGATTTCATTTGTTTGAAATAGCATTTCTGTTCGTTAAACTGCTGTTTTACTAGATATTTCAGCATACCTTATGAAGCATTATTGCTAAAAACACAATCATTTCAACATCTGTTCTCGCCATCGTAGCTGCAGCGCCAAGGGCAATGCCATCCGCTAGAATTAACAACAACATAACTATTACTATCAGAAACGGGAATATCTATGCAAAGAAAACCCACGAGTTTTAAAGTCCAGTTAAAGAAGAAGCAACGACAATAATGCCAGAGCCATACTAATTGTCATCGACTGACAAATCACAAAAGATTACACGCTTTACAGAAAAAAAGTAGGAAAATGTACAACTAAAATATGATTAATACCACAACACATATAATATGGAAAAGTACAACTCAAATGTTCGCGTATGACTGTTGCCATGGTTCAATCAAATGAGCTAAATCCGCCACTGAGTCCCTTGACCAGTCCAGGCATCACGCGGGAAGCGAGCATTGCTTTTGGGCACACAGCACCCTTTACATGAAATACTTTTTACATCTTAAACTGTCCTTACTGGTTGGCTGGTTTCACCTTTCCAAGATTTGTTGTGTTACCATCAAGGCAGTTTAAATGGAATCATAATGATAGCATAATGAGCCTAATCATTCGTTGATATGGCACTAACATTCAAGAGAATATTACAGGAATTACTAGAAAAGATATCTGTACCAAACAGGGAAAAACGTAAACTAAACTCTACATCTGAACCACTGGTACAACATACAGAATTGATACTGATACCTGCTGCATGCACAACAAGTCCTAATGTTGCAGTAAACGACTTTGCCATTCGTCTGTTGTTATCCGAGTCTAAGGACCAATAATGAGAATGTTTAGAGAGGATTTGCTGTTATTGCAATTTGTCTGATAAACGGTTTTTATGCTCCTATCTTCGGAGCACCAGTGCCTCTGTTTAAGGCTAAAAAAGTTACACCAGTTATCTTTTCAAGATCACTAAATAATAGCAATTACCTATAATCTTAACATAAGCATACTATACAGTTAAATTACATACAGGTAATCAAATGCCTGGTACAATTTATAATGGAATGTACATCAGCTTGGGATATACAACCGCGTTACTAGACATCGTAAATAGTGGTAAAGCAAAATGGGAGGGAGGGAGATGGTGGCGAGACTGTAAGCAATGGAGATACGGCAAACTTTGGGGTACTACTAACTTCGGGAAAACAAATATGTTGTTTTGAAGGAAAAACAAATTTGCTGTTTTGGAGGAAAAACAAATTTGCTGTTTTGCAGGAATCTAATGCATCTGTGTAACAGAGATTACCAAACTTGAGATGTTCTTAGATTAAGTCAAAAGGAAATTTAAACTTCACACCAAAATGGAGCAGCGATGCCTTAAAGCATGGTCAATACTGCTAATAAAGAGGGATGTTTTATGATATTCACGATCTACTGTTCTATTATTAGACATGCTTCGATTCTACTGTAAGGTGGCCTTGGTCAGATCGAGTATAAACTACCATTTTTCAGCTTTCAAAACCGAATTTATGATATCATCCTTGGGATAGGTACACTAAGTTTGGTTACCGCTCACTTACGCTTCTGGAAACTCGAATACAGAAGCTCGCACTATCCAACTTTACAAACGCAGGAGTCCATCTCAATATCTGTTCTCCATATTTAACTACAGATGAGTTGTGGTGCTCGTATTCATTATAATGTCATCGATATACTACGTCGTATTTCTTGAAATGCAAGAAACACACGGTCTTGGTGAAATATATAAACACTTTGCTTTGAAGATGCCATATTGACCACAGCCTCCTAGCAAACTTGTAGTTCCTGTTATTGCTTAACAAGACCTTGTGATCGATGTCTCCTAGACATCTCTCCTAGGGGTGAGTACTTAACAGGAAGCACAGAAAAATATCAAGAAGTGCGAAATTGCATAATTGTGACTGTGATCTTTTGTCCGTAGTGTTATCGAGAAACTCTCCTACTAGTTGCTGAAACTAACTTAAAGATGCATCTGACTGTTAAGTTGACTAGTTCTTTAACACAGAAAATAATTGGGGATTGAATCTAAACAGAGAGTCCAGAGTCCCCCAATGAATTTATATCAACATATCAGAATATCATTGACAAAATTGATGTATGACACAAGGCCTAGAGGGATAACTTAGACATTGCGATCGAAAGAATACGAATTTGTCACGTTGTCAGAAATTGTTTAGGAACAAGGGATATACTGTAATGTACATACTACCAAAACCTGGCATATTCTGACAAAGATCTTGAAACTTTATACAGATTTTACAAAGTTGATAAGGTCACGAAAGGGTATCAGGAATCAAAATTTAACCAAGAGTGTTGCTGATTTCAATGAACAAGCTGTTTGGTGGTTGAAAGCTGGAAGATACTAGAAGCCGTGTGTACCATAAAGATGATTGACCAAGAGTAAGACTTTGTGAATGGTCAGCGGTTTGAGAAAAGATGTTTTATGAAAGATGGTTTGCAAAAGTTTTGTAAACCGTGGAAAAAACCGGAGAGGCGAAGGAAAGATCTTCATGTGATACGAATATGAGAGGGAGCAAAGAATACGACAGTTGGCAGTCAGAAAGAGTTAGAGGCCATGGCAGTGGAGTGACATGGTCGGTGAGAGTCAATGTTAACTACTGGCGTATGCAAAAGCCCAAGTAAACTGAAACAAAGATAAAAAGTGAACTTTGGTCTGCATTACAAACAAAACAAAACTGACAACCTGCCGACGCTTCTTCGTTATGTCAATGACAGTCAAAGAAAAATAAGGGCAAAAGTCTACCAGACGATTGAGAAACTGCAAAGCCAGTATAATTCGTTAAAGAGGCAATCTGAAACTGTAGTAAAATAAAGCAGCTACAGATCCTTCGAGAGACAATGGAAATTTCATGAACTGGTGCGTGTCGTCGAAATGGATGTCACCTTTAATAAATAATATTCTAAAAGTTGGGGAAAGTAAAGCAGCTCTTGCATTGTGTACAGTTGCTACTGAAACAATTTTCGCATATTCTTTCCTACCGAAATCCTCTAGTCCCTCAGAGAACAAAGAGCAAGTCGCTGCATTGTAAGTTTATATCTTGGAATGCTCTCAAAGCAGTAGGTAGGGTTCTTCGAAAATCTACTCGTCAAATATTAGAATTTATCGTCACTGACCAAACTGCCCAGAACTTGATGTGGAGAGAATTGACAAGATTGATATTGAGTATTCACCTAATAATTTATACTGCAATGTGGTTACATCATCAATGATCAACACGATCTTAATTAAATACTAAATTATTATTAGCACAGTACTCGGCTTGCTTGAAACGAAATAAGTCAAGAAATGATCTATTTTGCGATTGGAACCATCAATACTGTGAAAGTGACTGGATCTGGACTTAGACTGCATTACACTGATTGTTGGTCATCCTCTTTATCATAAATCCTAGAACATGGCGTGGTCAGCATTGCTCAGTTGCAGGGTGAGCTTTTCAACAGACTTCTCCAGATGTATGCAGTACTCCAGGTATCATCTGGTCGGTGCCATATTGTTCTTCGTAAAACTTGAATACGCAACTAATCGGTTGGCATGCATTGTCTGATATATTGTCTGTTGATCTAGCCTTACTTAAAGCATTTAACAGTACAGGTTCAATAAATGGTTGGCATTTTATGAAACTGTTTCTATCCTTAACTACATCACGTAAAACTGCATACTCGACGTTGATATCTATCTTCCACAGACTTCACGACGAAATTTAACTGGCACTTCAAAACTGCTTATTCTAGTTGCACCTGCCTTCACGCTTCTGTTTAAGTAGTACCTCGAACTGTTTAAATGTGATCCTGGGACAAGAAAAATGTTCGCAACGGCAAAAGCGCCTTTCAGTTCTGGAAATACTGTGATTGCTGTCGAATGAGGGCTTCAAAAAGTACCACCATGATATATTAGTGTCCGTGACTGTGCGCCGCCGAATAGGCACTTTCAAACATGGACAGGAACAAACTGATGAAAGCCTGCAGTGAGGAGCGTCAGCCTCATCCATTAACGGCTCCAAAGACAAGATGCCGAGCAGAACTCTTACGCATGGCTCGCACGTGAAGACTCAAGTCGTGGACTTGAGTGATTGTATAGCTGGTTAGTGTAAGTCTTTTACCACGGAAGTACCGAGACCTAAACGACTCTTTGGGATGAGAAATTGGGAGAGGAAGAAGAAAAAGCCGAGTGAAAAAAGTGCAATGACTATCTTAATATTTTAAAGGAGCTATCCTTCCTTTTCAGCATAGAAAGCCAGGTTGAGGAGTACCTGTATGATGAAATTCACGAACGAGAGGAAAAATAAATGATTATTAAACATCGTCACACTTGTTGACTCACGTGATGCCAATTCGATAGTAGAGTTCATCATGTCGTTTGAAAGTTCACTACTAAAAATATTTTAGGCTAAAAATGGAGTACAAACCCTACCAAAGGAGACGTAACCAACACAACTTAAAGGCTCTATGACTTATGTTAGATGCAAATGTTGTGTAAACTTCAAGGGTTGAGAATGTGTTCTGAATCATGATCTGACATGGATATGTACCAGACCTCGTAAGTTAGGTCTGCATTCGGCACTACCGGCCTAAAAGGTGACCTGGGGCATCCCAAAGACAGCAATTTCATACCGACCTCAGACAGGCCCTACATCGGCTCTCGGTATTGCCGACCTTCAAGGGTGACAGCTTGAAATTGACAATCACTTAATTTTTCTGCACGAAATGTGGCTGACTGGTCGGTCCTGCGTTGTTTTGTGGTGTTAAAAACCCACGGCGTCAGCAGTGTTACAGAAGGAATAACCGAATGCGCAGAAAACGAGCGAGAGAGAGCGAGAGCGGCTTTGCTGACCTAAATCAACCTCTAGGTCAGCAAAGTTTTTTGCCGGACTTACAGCCGGCACAGGTCCCAATCCAGGTGCCGACCTCTTTTTGTAGGAATTGCGAGGGATGTACACTATGCCAAATTTGATGGAAGAAAGGGCATGTTGTCTTGAGCTCTGTTCAAAATGATAGCTGAAAATAAAGGGAAATGCTGTGGGCATAATCAGAAATCAATCTGCCATGATGGAAGCGAATCTGAAAATCTTACGGGGTAAAAAAGAAAAATATTTAATTGAAGTAAAGGCCTGAAAAGATCTCAGTTGAAGCTTGTTATTATAAACACATGCAAACAAATGAGATATCAGGACTTTAAAGTGATTGCACAAGTACTTCAAAAACACTATCTATCATAACAAGAGGCCTAACGAAATGATTGAAGCATGAAGAATAAATGGAAACCAAGATAAAAGCACAATTACTGAAACACCATATTATTTAAGCTAGACTGCACATTTATCATTGCTTGTCTGCTTGACATAATAAGACGATCTATAATAATGACATGTGATACGATAAATATGACGTAGTCACTGGTTGCAGTTTTCGTATCTACAGTTTGACAATTAGTTATATTAACATACTGGTTTACTTAACTATACTTCAGTCATAAGTGTATAACATGTTGAATGGCGTGTGAGGGGTTGGGGTTGGGGGTGTAAAAGTGGTGGGGAAGACTTGACATTTATCTTCCCGACAATTCTCACTTAATCTAAATGGGAGCAATGCAATCCTCCGGTCACATGATCAATATCTAAAACAATATCCTTGCAAGCTTTACTATTTTGCTTGTAAAACGTTTTCCGTGAAACAAAAAACAATTTAGAACATGGCTTTCAGTAGCCACCCTTAGGGTGGAAATCGCAAAGGGCTCAATAGACGCTGTGGCTAATAATTATCACAAACTAATAAGGGATTAACAATTTAAGTCTTAATCTTCTAAGAAAGTGCTCCATGGCTTGGGCTCTCAAGTTACCCCTTGGAGAAAAAATTATGACAGAAACAATTACTGATTTCAGGCTCCTCCTTGTTGGCATTCCTTTGCTGTGTTGGTAGCAACCATAAATGGTTCCATGCAACCAGCCAAGAAAAAGAGTATATACAACATATCTTTTAAAGCAAGCAAAGAAATTATCCTTGTCCTCATCCTTATCAGAAGTATAAATCTCCCTATTGTCCCAGACGCCTTGCAAAGACAGCCTTATACAGCAGCCATGCTGATCTCTTTGAATATTACCAAATCACTTCAAAGCCATTCCACAAAAGAGAGTAAATTATAGCATACTAGAGCCATTTCTTGGGGTAAGGAACATTCTTCATTAGCACTGCCTTTTCTTCATTTGCAAAAATTGTAATATGAGTGGGATATCACTGCTAATTTAGTATCTGTCTTCTTTAATCATAAGGCAGTAAATTCACCTGGGGCAGAACATTAGGCATTTCTCTGCGAATGATATGGAAATTTTTGGCTGAGCTACAGGACTCCTCCTAAACCAGGTAATTGGGGGTTCAGTGCTCAGCAATTTATCAGTGCACTAATAGATGGAACCCTGGTTCAAGAAAAGTGCCCAACCCTCTTCATGCTATACTTGTGTAACTATGTAAACAAAGCAAAATACAAAAATCTTACTTTAAATCTTAAACCTTAAATCATAGACCTCAGGAGACCAGTATGCATGCTTGTACAGGTATACGCATAAAAATAAATACCTACCAGATCCATGGGAATGGCCTGAAGAGATCTGATCCACTAAGAGCATGAAAATAAACCCTAGACATAAAGAAATGCCAATCAGTGTATGCAGTTCTGTTCCTGACTCCTCATGGTCATGGTGATGATGATGATCTCCCTCGTGTGCAGCATGATTTGCCTTGACTGCATCTGCTTTTGGGATAACCGTGTTTTCACTCCTTGGAACATGATGATGTGATATCTCTAGAAGAAATTTTAAACAAATGGATAAATGCCATATTATGATTAGTGTCACATAATATAACTGAGATATACAGGTTGTGTAGTGGTGGTACAAGACAGGACCTGGATTACTTATATGTCATTGTTGAGAATAGGATAGGCTGCTTTGTTATAAAGTTATAAGAACATCTCTGATAAGAAAACAAAGGATGCATCAAGAGCAGAAAGAGATTAAGCTTTCTAACTATGAAAGTTTGACAACAGACAAGTATTTTCACCTCCAACATTCTTACAAGCAGACGTATGCCAACCATCCTTTCATTATCAAATCACTGATCAGATCCATCTGATTGTTGATCCTTCTAAATAATCACCACACTACTAGTAAAGGCAACCATTTATCATTCGAAAGAATAGGCTAGACGTGGATGAGAAGGCATTTTACAGAAACTTATCAAATGGATTCTCCTATCACTAGTGATAATGGTTTATTTACATGTATTTTTGTTCAATTATGTATTTAAAATACATATATCCTTGTCAATTCAAGAGCTATAATTTTTTACTGTCAATATATATATATGAAGTTATATTGGCCAATAAGATCATATTCCTGAGAACATGGCAATCAGTTACCAAAAATTACATACCATGTGTGAGTCTACCACTGCGACTACCAAGAGAACCAAAATCACATACATAGGTATAAACATAAAAAGATCTTACAAATCTTACATTTGGAAGACCTTCTATTTAGCCTGAAAAGGTACTTAAGAAAGGTGAAAATATGTTGCTGATGAGGCAATTTTATGCATATTTTAAGGTGCTTTAGTTGGAAGGTGTTCTATTTAAAATATATATAACATCTTGCAAACTGGGAAATCACCTTGTTGTGACAATGAATCAGTTTGTTGTGATTATAAAGTTGTGCAGCAGGATATGGAACTCTTGTATCTGGTCTGATAATGGGAAAGCTTCATGCTTTTATCCCACTTCACATGAAAACTGAAATACACAACTTTAGCAATTGTAATACTATTACTTTAAAGTTGCACAACAACAAGATGCCGTTGAAGATTATCACGGCAATGTACATACCCCTTAGCTAACACTGAGGCATCTAAGAAAAAGGAAGAGCCATGATCATATTGTCAAATGCAAAAAGGACGCAAGGATACACGCTTTGTTTCGATGAATCCAAAAATGAATTTGATTGTTTCAATCAAGAAAAGCTTTGGTGCAAGTTCATCAGTGCCAGACCATCTGGTGCAGCTACTCAAGATACGAACGCAGTTGGCAGAAAGTTAAGACAAGAACAAGTGATGGACAAAGTTAAACATGGCTTATCAACAAAGGAGTGCACCAAGACTGCATTCTCTAGCCAATTCTCCTAAAAAGCTGTGTAAAGAAGGTAATGTAACCTGCTGTAAGTGATTGAAATGGCCTCATAAGAAACCAAGGGCCATGAGGATCTAAATGCCAATGTACTGATGATATAATTCTTTTGTCAAGCTATGCAGAAGAGTAGATGTAAGGTCTGCCAACACTTGAGCACAATAAAAAAATATAAGCTATTCCTGAATATCAAGAAGACAAAAATCATATGCTAGGTATGCATAAAATCGGAGGACAAAGACTTAGAATGGAAATAAAAAAATGGGAGGCATCTATTCATCCCTGGGCAATATTGTAAGCAACAACAATTTTTATTTTCTAACATTATACCATTATCACTCCTTACCTCAATGATACATAATTACACTTTTTAATGTTTTTATGAACATATTGCAAACCAGCCTCAGTAACATAAACATAAAACCTGCCTAACAAAACTTTTCACCTTTCAACTTTTCTGGGTAAGAACTTAATTGCAATATTTCTTCAGCACCCACCACCATTAAACTGCTATTAATGACCCAATAATATCTCCTGATAAATGGGGCTTTTTTTCATCTTCACTATTCCTATGGGGAAAGCAGGGTTCTACATTGTCCTTATATTTTGATTTATTTTTTCAACAAGATCCAAATGAAGTTATGCTGCCTCACTTCCACGATAGCTCCTGCAGGAGTTGCAATATGACTCCCAATGCCTTACATGAACTACAAAAATCTACACAAACATGACTGAACCTGATACCAGGAAAGGGAAGCTTCTTAAATATAAAAGTGTCTGTAAGAGATAAGAGGCCGGAGTAAAACCTCATCTATTTCAGGTATGTTGTTTCTTGTTCTGAAAGCCAAGAGCAGTTCCCAACTGTGGGATATGGTACATGGCAATTTGATAGCACTGAGCTGAGGTACAATAATGGAAATGGGACATCAATGTTTCAACAGAAGTGGTAGTGGTATTTTTGGGCCTTCTGTTCAACTTCAATCAAAAGATCTTAGTATTTTTATAATGAACTGCTATGTACTACTATGTTATTGGGGCAATATTTTTCATAACTTGACACAGTAATCAGGCTACTATAATGTTATTGGGGCACTATTTTCAGTGACATGATCTAGTAATCAGCCTTGGCATACACAACATGTACCTTATGTATACAGGTAAACATCATTTTCTTCAGTAGATGACTCTGAACAGGATTTACACAGTTTTAATGTTGAGGCTCTTAGTCTATTCCTACCCATTCACTTTGTGAGTGTTAACTTACCTTAAAATTTCCTGGAGTGGTAAGTCACTGCCAGTCCAACCAAATACTTGAATGTTGGTACTAGTCAGTTGTATCAGTATATTAATATCACAAATTTGCATATAAAATATTTCTCGGCTTTGTAATCAGAGATGTGAAATGTGTAATCAGAATTTGAAAACATCATTGATGAAAGAAAATTCATATTGGAACTTGTTACTCCCTTCAACTTTAAAACCAACAGATTGAGTGACAGTGTCAATGGACTACAGTTAAGTACTGCCCTGTCATTTGTCTTTCTTTTGCTGTAGACATACTGGAAACCCAGCTCAAATAGTTGAGGATAAGTGTTCTGCCAAGTTCTATAGGCTTCGAGAACCTTGCAGAAGCTTCCATAGAACACACTAGAAATTTCCAGAATATTCTAGAATATTTAAAAACCTTCTACAGAGTTCTATGTAAGAAAGCTGAATTGTACATAGGGCAGAAGGCAGGCATTTATGTACATATCCTTCACTGAAACAATGAATATAACCTTTACATAGAATAATTAATGATCTGCTAATAAAATGTCTAATATTGGGTAACCTCTCATCTCTGTGGAAAGCAAGCCTTGATATAGTAAATTTTGTGCAAGGCAACAATTTACAACCACCAGATAGTGGGCACCCAGTCTACCTTACAATACTGGCAGGTGCTTTTCTCTTACAATGTGTCCATTCTGTTGCATGTAGGAGGTGTGCTTATTCTATCTCAAGAATTGGTGGCTATATGTATTTTGTTTTATGCATTAACTGCAGCAATCACAGCCCTTTTCTCCTCAAATGTATTTGTTTCTTAAAATCTCGATGAAACTGTTTGCATGAAACTGAGAAACAATCATTGTTTTACAAGGAATTCACTTTGTTATGTGCTGATTCCCATGCATGTAAACTGATACTCAATTTGTTTCTTTCTTACTCTGTAACACCAAAGGCCAGTATGCCTACTTTTCTGAAGATTCTGTTGATACATATAGCTACCTATTGAACACTTTGCAAAATATTGGCCAATTTTTAGTAAATGCTTCATTTTGTATGGCCTATTTCCCTTGCAAATTATTGACTATGTATGAGTGTACTGGCAACCTTCATTCAAATGTTCCCCCAAAATAAATTTCCATCTTTGATCTTCTTGTTTACTTCTGTATCCTGCCTATCCAAGAGTGAAATCTTTCCTTGTATGATAAGTTGGCAACATATGTGTTTGTTATAAGTCTAGAATCAGACCCAGGAGCCACTTCAACTCATTTTGAATTTCTTCATACAAGTCTTTGATGATAACATCAATATCTGTGTAAACAGTGCTGCCCCCTTCTAAAACTACATTGAAAAAATTCCTAATTAGCAATGGCATATTGTTACTATTTAGTTTCTTGGCAATTCAAAGTGAACTGCTTACATAGCTCAAATGAACAATAACCAATGCAGTACTTTTACTAACCTTTCCGTTGCTCATATAATGCATGCACCCCTTCTGGTATGATCACAGCCAATGCTGTCCCAACTAATAAGCCAGCACCAATAATGCTTGTTATACGTAATCTCCTCTGTGAGAAAAAGAAATGCATCATCAACAAGGAAAAGAAGGAATCAATTACTGGAAATATAGGAGAATTAATCAAGGAACAAATCACAAGAACTAAAGACAGGAAGACAAAAGTAATTATGAAGATGACAAAAGTACTATGCAGTGACATAGAAATGAACATAATAATGACCCCAAGAATGTTTCCTATGACTTATGCAGGAAAGGTGTTGGAAGGAACTCCATCTTCTACCAAGACTGCTCTCACTGGACCTAAGACCACTTCAATGAGAGTGGTAAGCCAAATGTTGACTCAAGATACAAATGCCCTTGCTACTGTGCTACAGCCACACCTATTGATGGATGCCTTTTGCCAGGCGGTGGCCAAGATTTCCTACTACCTAGTTGACACCATATGTGCTGTTGTTGGTGGCTGTACTACGAGTATTACCACCAGATGTACAAGTGCATGTGGAAAATTTGAGGAACTTTCCTCTATCTTTAAAAGGGCCATCTCAACCAAACCCATATAGAATATACTCTGCTTGCATATGGAGTGTCATGATGTATGCCAGTGGAAAGTGGGCACACAGAAAGAACCACTCTGCTTGCTCAGAAATGACAAAGAAATGGTCAGATAAATCTGTGGAGTAAAAATAGAAGGTCAAGTCAGCACAATATTGCTGTAACTTGTAAGGCAGACTCAATATACCTCATGTATATTTAGTAATGGGATGCAACAGGTGACACTGGACAGGATACGTTCACAAAAGTGGATTGTGGATCAACAAATGTCAGCAAATCACAATAGAAGGGAGCAATTACAAAGGAAGACCTAAAAAAAGAGAATGAAACCAACAGGGAGGACCTACTCTGCTACAATCTTTTACAGATATTGCCACCTCCTTAGTTCCTCAATGGGATCCTCCAGACAAGGCAAGCAGCATAAAAATTGTTTACAACTTAACCATTTCGAAAACAAGATTAGGTAGTCAAAGCTTTAACAGCATTCTATCCATTCAGGAAACCAGGAATCTCCCATCTGTAGGCAATAAACCACCTAAGGAATTCAGGGTGAGTTACAACGATAGAGATTCCACCGCTTAGTAAACAGCCAGTATCAATTGCTTTTAGTCATTATATTCTTATTGTTGTCTTAGGTTCAATGTAAATATGTTATGGTTTTAGATCTTGATTGACAGTAAACTGTCCCACTTTTAGTTAGCATCTGTTGTCTCTGCCTTAGGTATGATTGTAAATAGATAGCACATCCCATTTTTATTCTTCTAGAACATCACTTTAAGTTAAATAATCTTCTGTTTAAACACACCCAAGGTTAACTATGTCATGCAGACCTGACAAAGACAAATTCGAATTTTTCCAAGACTCTTCCCTATATATATATATATAGCAAGCCAACCCTTGCATCTCAAGATAAGAAAATGAGTTATGGAAGGAGATACAATTCTGCTGATGGAATTAGCATTCTAATTATACCAAAAATATCAAAATATAAAGAGGTCACACAGTGTGCTTTAAAAACTTGTTGGGTTGAGAAAATAATTTTTTGGTGAAATTTTTCAAATAGACAAGAAATGGAATAGGTATAGCCATCTATTAGAGGCCAAAGAGTTATGATGAAATGGCACACATGTATGGAAATCCCCTCTTCATTTATGAAAGCACTGTGAATAGTAAAACTGATAAACATTTTATGTCTTGAGCTGGAGGCATGAATAAATCACAAGCACTAGTAATTTTGTTTGTATTTATACCGATGCACTACATCCCTTCTTCTTTGCAGGAATGAATATGATCTTAATTCACTTGCAAAAATATACATAGAGTATAACGATTTTTTCCAAAAAGTGCAACAAAAGTCTCTCCTAGCCAAATTTTAAATCTGTGACACAAAGGCAAAAGTGAACACCCTACCACAATACACAACTACCCATGCCACAAGTTTATACTCTCTGTTTTGATGAACACCAGCCACCAGTGATGGACACATACTGTTCTACTGCTATGACGTAAAACATGGTGTAATTAAGACACATAAATGGCCATATAAATGTATTCTTGAAGTATGAGGTTTGAAGAGCATTCACTTTAAAAAAACTCATAGAACACTACCAAGGTAATACACCAACATATCTCATATTAGGTTATCTGGAAACAAATTGTCTTTGTTCACTATGTTGATACCAACAATACCAATCCATATCCAGTTACTTACAAACAAACTGCTATAAAATGCAAGATGTAAAAAATTATGAGTGGGTTGTCAAATTTGTCGACTACTCAGCATGATTTTTCTGGGATAATTTCTAAGCAGTGGTTTAATAATACAGCATTTCACCCCTTTGGCTGGCTTACACTGGTATCTTAATGCAAGTTCCGCGTGTTATATACAAGCGACCTAAAGATCATTAAATACATAATAACTATGAACATTTAACACTGAAAAAGTTTTAAACTGCGGTCTGAAGGGGGATTGGACTGTTTCCATAAGGAAAAGTCCTCCCTTACGGATCTCTAAATTTCTCCATTCTACTTTGTCACAAAACGTGTATGATAGCATGCTGGTTGCCTTCCAAGGCATCTAACACTGAAATTTTCCTACTAGTTTAATAGTCCTAATAGAAGTGATGAAGTAATTTTTTGCATGTTGTGACACGTGACAATTAACCAAAACCCCCCACAATTGATCAAGTACCGAGTAAAATCAATAAATCGTGTTCCGCTACTCGTAAGTACACAAACAAAGTCATTGGTGTGAGACTGTTTGCACCTTAGCAGTTATAAAAAAAATTGTATGCCTATATGTAGACAAAACAAAGAGAACAACATGAAAGTGTTAAGGACCCACTATCTTTTGCAAACAAGAGGCGTACCCATACTATATACCTATGCACGGGTTGAAGTGCTCGAGGTACTGTTTTAATGCTTTGGCCATTGACGTATTCTCACGTTCAACAGATGTTATGAAAACCGACCAAGTAACTGTAACAGTAGTGCAACCCATGACATAGAGAGTTGTTCATTGATTTCATGGCACTGTACATCCAGCACGACTGCAATTGAAAAAAGCATCGACAACTGGTTGGCTACTACGATTAGTAATTCAATATCATACCTCTGAAAGAGAGAACACCAGTGGCACTGCTCCAGAAATGAAGCTTCCAATAAACATGGCAAATGATAAACCAAGTAGTCGAGACGAGTCTTCCATCTTAAAGGTATTATCTTACTACTAACAACACTAAATGCTGAAGCCCTAGAGACCTTCGCCCCTTTTAACTCAATGTCCCCACCTCTGTAGACTAATTCTCATACAACTAGTCGTAGGTTACACCTCCTCATCAAGAGACGTCAAAAGCTGCCAAACAAGTAACCAGTCCTTGTCTATGTCCACAATTTGACGCCAATTTTCCACCGGTAAAAGAATACCGTGCTGAGCTCCCCTGTTAAAATGCTATGAAAAATCTTTTTATATCTACTTAATAGTACGGGCATCAGTCTCTTCAATATTATGGTATCTTTCGGACATTGCAAACCAAATAGGTATTAGCACCAACCCCATACGGGCATCTGCAACTATCCAGCCACGTCTGCAAATCACTATCACCTAAAATTCTTCAGAAAGATCAGGTGTAAAATATTCAAGATGGCGGCAAATGTCACAATAGTAGCAATGCTCTTTCCTCCAGTGGCTCCCTGTGACCTTGGGATCCCTGAAGACAATCAAATCGGATCATGGTTTGATAAACTG
>JAAAKL020005030.1:0-19967 GCA_010016065.2 Carybdea cf. marsupialis auct. non (Linnaeus, 1758)
AAGCACATGTCCAAACATAGTCCACCGGAGGTCAGCCACTTTTGTAGAAAGTGGGGTAGTGTTGCACATCTTGTATATGGCCTCATTTGAAATGAGACTGTTTGGCCACTGATTATGCTCTGGCTAAATGCTTATACCAAGGCTCGATTCTTAATTAGATTGATAAATGAAAGCTCCACATTTTTTACTCTTTATATATGATAAAACATTACCAATAAACAAATATTTTTAAAGGAAAAGTTACTACGTGGTTTCAATCAGGGAAGTTTGGGAAGTGACAAGTATGCAAACACGAGGTAAGAAATTTATCTTTTTTTAGGCATCATTAACATTGATTTTGGTGCTGCTATATTTCTTAGAAAACAACATTTCCTAAGCGAGCACATACAAGAGAGACAAGCTATTTAATGAATTATTTCTATTGTTTAAACTAGGAGAGTATGCTTTCCTTTGCTGATTAGTAGTAACGCACGGTCTTCAAAAGTTAAACATTTCGTAAAATATTGATCTTCGATTAAACTTTCCATTGACTGCCCGTACCGTTGTAGCTTTGAATTATCAGTTAACAGCTGAGTGTCAAATACCTTGTGGCTTGAATCTTTCCAGCAATCTACAAAGGGGCGTTTTGTGGTCTACCTGGAAGGTGAATTAACCACTGAGAGACACTGGTACCCTCCATGTAATTCTTAGGTTTATCCATTGTCGCATAGTGCCAGATGGGTGGGGTTTCCAAACACAAAGACAGTTCATGCTATTGGTTTCTTAAGCTCACTACCCGAGTTATCTTCACATTGTAGGTTTTGCCAGTTACTAGGGAGACATCGTCAAAATAATTTGTAACCTATGAGTGAGGGTGAGTAATACCGTGGGAAATATTCATACCAATAAACCGTTCACCTTTTATTACAGAAAATATACATATACAGAATATCAAGCTACTTGATGTCTAACAGCTGCAGTGTCTTTCTATTGCCTTACATTTCAAAGGAGCTTGCACAGTAAACCGCCTGGCTCCTACAAACCATGGCCTTCAACCATGTGTAGAGCAAGCATTTTATAAATGCAAAGACCTCTCTGGTAAATAAAAAACGAACACTGACTACTAGATTTCTAAGAAATTGGAGTTAAGGAGGTGTAAAAATAAAACTAGTTATGACACTGCGGAATAGCTAAGGGTTCAGATGCTAGACTATTAATGGAGTGTGAAGAGTTTTAAGATTATGTATAACTAAAGTTCCTGATATCCAAACTTTTAACAAGTTATGAAGAAAACAAGTGGATGGTTGAAAGGATGAATGACTGGACGACTGAATGACAGGATGGATGAATTGATGACTGGAATAATGAATGCATGGAATTATGAATGCATGGAATTATGAATGCATGACAGAATGAATGATTTGATAACCGGGTGGAAGATTGGATAACTAGACGAAAAAATGGACGACAAGATGCATGATTTGATGACTGGATGAATGATTGGATGACAGGATATGTGAGATGATGACTGAATGGAAGATTGGATGACAGGATGAATGGTTTGATGACAGAATGGATGATTGAATGACATGGTGAATTATTTGATGCCTAGATCGATGATTGAATGACAGGATAGATAATTGGATGACAGGAAGAATGATCAGATGACAGGATGAGAGATTGGATGACAGGATAAATAATTGGATGACTGGAAGAATGATTATATAACAGGATGAATGTTTTGATGACTAGATGGATGATTGAATGACAGGATGATGGCTGGATGCCTAGATGAATGATTGGGTAACTGGATGGATGATTTGATGCCTGGATGGAAAACTGGATGACAGCATAGATAAATGGATGACAGGAAAAATGATTGCATTACAGGATGAATGCTTGGATGACAGGATGGACAATTAATGATATGTCGTATAGCTGCATAACAGGGTGGATGGATGATTGCATGACAGGATTGATGATTAGATGGAGGGTTAATTGCATGAAAGGCTGGATGATTGGGTGGACTAATTTGCCAATAGACGGATGGACAGATAGTTGATTGGGTGGGCGGATGATTGGTTGAGTGCATGAATGAATGGATAGTTTGGTGGACCACTTAATTGATGGGTAATTGCACGACAAAATGAATGATTTATGATGCCAGGATGGATGAATAGCAGAAGGGGATTTGGAGAGAGAGAATGGGAATAATATGCTAATTGGGTTTCTTCCCTAATCAATACCAGTAAGCATACACTTTAGGAAGAACAAACAACTTGCATCAAAGTATAATGAACAACATATTTGTATACATCTTAAGTAGCAATTCTTTTAACAGGACTTTCGGGTGGTGCAAACTTTAGTATGATATCGATTACATATATTAGTGAAATTGAGGCAGGCCAATGTCTGACTTCATCTGAATGTAATAATCAATGTTAAATGTATGCATGATGATACTTGAATACTTGACTGTGTATTGGAACTCAGTTCAAGTGCTTTTCTGTGAAAGATACGAAGATGCACTGATCCTTTCTGGTTTACATTGTGAGTGAGCTTAACACAGTGAAAGTTCATAATCTCATGGTCATTTGTCATTGTTAAGAGTGGGACCATCATTATCAGTTCAAGTGAAAGGTTGCAAGTAACTCCAACAATGTTAAGTATTCAAAGTCATATTATTCAAAACTCACAAATGTCCTTCATAAAATCTGAATGTCAAACACACACATTTTCTGTCTCACACACTGCAAGCTGTCCATAGCCATTACCTGTAGTTCAAGGACTTATCCTATTACAGCTTTCACTGCTGTCCATCCATTACTCGATGAAAGGATTTATCTCAAGCAAGTAATTTAAAGTGGTGACAGAAATTGGTTTTTCTTCTTCCTCCTTTTTAATGTAACATGTTCTGTTTCAGAGTTAATTATTCTAATCTTTTACAGGCTAGCATTTATGAGGTAGTTGGTAAACTACTGTCTGCTGCTGTGTCCTCAAAATACTATGAGTATCATGTCAAGCTCAAAGTCATGTGTGTATCATGTCCAGCTCAAAATAATTTCAGTATCATTTCCAGCCCAAAATTATGTTAGTACCCATTCAAGCTCAAAGTGACATGAGCATCATTTCAAGCTTTAAAAGATACAAGTATAATTTCAAGCTCAAAATTATGCAAGTATCATGTCAAGCTCAAAATGATATGAGCACCATTTCAAGCTATAAATGAAAATTCAGTGAGCTGCATTTATGTTTTGCCTATGTCAAGATGTACAAAAGATGTATTTGCTTTTCTTTGCTTAGTGATGATTGTGTCAAAGCCACAATACCCACGAAGTATTCACCAAAAACAAAATTTTGCACTGAGGAATACAGAGGAGCAGAGAAAAATAATAAAAAAAGAATAGTAGCAAAGGAAACGACTAATTTACATCCAGGAACTGGAAAAGTGGAATTGCCCTTGAGGTCAGACTAATAAAAGAACAAAGAGGTGAAATAAGACTGTTAGGAAGATTTCCTTGTGAGGGCCAAATAAGTGTGTTGGATATGGCATACAAGGTAAAGGGAGCAACTTTGAAGTGGACATACTGGTAGCTATATTATAAAGGTGTTCAACCAACTACCAAAGGAAAGGATTATGGGTTCAAAAATTTTGTCAGGAACCATGATCAAGAAATGGCTTTTGGTTGTGAAATGTTTAATGGGCCAGTGCAACAGAAACAATATCTGTCATTTTGAGGAAGGTACTTGAAACCCACAAAAAAACCTTGGTATGAAGGGCCTGAATTTCTTAAGGTTTCCCAATGCACCTTCTGCAAGACCATTCCAGGAAAATAACTTTAAAATACATGCCAGTCATCACTGATGACAATTAAACTATTTTTAAAATGATACAAATCAATTTAAACAAATTGATTTTCACATGATCATAGATGTCCAATTCTAGGGCACAGATGCAAATTAAGAAGATGGCGTGCATACAGTGTTACACGCCTCTGAATAACAATATGGTTTCTACTGGCTAAGACAGGTCGTCGAGAAGTCGTGTGAGTCACATGCCTTCCTTTGCTGCGATTAATGATAATTTTTCTAAATAACAATACATACAGCACATGGCTTGCTACGTGTCACAGAAATGAAATTTATGATATTAAAAATATGTATACAGTACAAAATATATACAATATATACAATACTTGCAAAAAATTAGTTTTTTGGCAGTTTAACATTAACAACAAGTGAAATAGTCCCAAATCAAAACAAAACTTAGTAGAGCAAATTAATTCCAGGATGATACAGCAGTTTACAGTACCTTCTCCATCTACATCTCCTTGATAGTTATCTTCTTCTCCTGATGTGATAAACGCACTCCTTCAAAGGATATAACATTTACATGTTTTCTTAAAACAATTTTCATTGAAATAAGTTAATAAATGGTAAAGTTGTAAAAATGCAAGAAACAATCATCTGAATTGTAGAAGGGATGGTTACCAACTATTCTATGATAAAAAACGATTTGCCTCCATTTTTAAAACAGATTACAAATTGTACAATACACCAGTGTTTCTCAAATGGTACTCTTACAATATAAAAGTATTGTTAAAGAACTTAACCCTAACTCAAAATGGTAGGGGATTCCTGACTTTCCTAAGTTTTGAACGTTATTAACTATCTTTATGTGAGTGCTTTAAGTTTGACATTTTGTGACCTTTATCTTTTATCCTCTCGACACTAAACTGGCAATATAATGATGATATAATATACTCATCTGCTTCATGAGACATATTTATTACTGGCATGTGCAAGAAAACCAATAGAAATACGATAACAATCTGAGTAGTTTTGTGGTTAATGGATGTTGAATGATAGTGGTTGTATCATTAAATGTAACAAATGGTCAAGTAGGCCCTACGATTTAAGGAATCAGTGGTTTTCTTCAACACTATTGAGAACTAAGACAGATGTTATT
This sequence comes from Carybdea cf. marsupialis auct. non (Linnaeus, 1758), assembly GCA_010016065.2. NCBI lineage: Eukaryota > Metazoa > Cnidaria > Cubozoa > Carybdeida > Carybdeidae > Carybdea > Carybdea cf. marsupialis auct. non (Linnaeus, 1758). Next base: position 4,949 of record JAAAKL020005030.1, read on the forward strand.
ATATCAAATATTTTAAAAATGTGAACAAACAAGAGCATAGCTTTAATACTTGCAAAGTAAAGAAATTGTCAGGTTTTCAATATCTATGTCAAATTTCAAAGCCCTAGCTACTAGCTTTTGATAAATATAGGAACAGAACCACCCCTATAACCCAGGCTGTGCCAAGATGAAATGGCTAGGCTTAAACACACCTTCTAAGGACCCCCATAAAATGTTCCTAAATAGCCCCACTGGTAAATTTCTATTCAGTGAGTAAGTCCATACAAAGTCATTGTGCACCCATATAATGTCTAACTTGAGGTTAGTTTAAGTTTCTAATTGTAAATGACACAGATCTTGTCATCCTCCTTGCACTTTCTCTTGTTCTATGCAAATTTGGTGCAAGTTGGTGATACGTGAGTTACTATTGTTATACACCACTCCAGTCCTCCACCTGCTAAGTGTGAACTAATGCTAGAGACAAAATGTATTGGGATCACAGGGAAGTAAAATGTTCACTGTGTCTTCATCTATAGACTGAATAACAGTTTGACTGGACTTAAAAAAGCTAAGTAGAGCTAGAAAATAATTTAGCAGTATCAAGATCAGCAGTTAAAGAGCTATAAACCAATCTCAGGAAAACACAATGAATATGGCATGACCCTGTCCATCTGAAGCTAATTTAATACTTCAGGAGAAAGATATAGGAACTCCACATCAGCACATAGTGAAGATGGAGATTATGAAGAATACGTAAGGCTATGTAACAGGTGCCGCAAATGTAGCAGAGGTAAGAGATTTAACTAAAAACATGCAGGAGCAATATTTACCCTGGCAACTCCACTTTGCAGTAATCAAGCCTGGAGAAGTCAAGAAATGATGAAGTGCAGTAAAAGGAGCCCTTCTAGCAGAAATGTAAGTTTCCAATGAATATTTCTTGTTGCTAGCTAGATATTTAGACATCTAGTAATCTAGATATCTAGCTAGTTATCTAGGCATCTCACAACAAGGTCTAGTTTAGATGAATGTATGATGAATGTGACAGTTATAAAAGGAATAATAAATGATCAGCATCTCTGAGTAGGAAAGGATGTATTTTATGCAATCCATACGTAATAGTATGTACTAAAAGTTAGAAAACATAAAAGTATATTGTGTAACTTATCAATATATAAATTGCTTTTAACAGACACTGACTAAAGCAAGCACTTTGGATAGAGGAGTGGCATCTCTCACAGAAATCATAGGAAGGCTAGTATGGTGTCAGATCCCTAAATGTATTCTTCTTGACTAGATACTGGATACTCTTAAATCACAAATCTGTCTGCCTCCTTTTACAATCCTAAGCAGTAAAATGAGTTTATTATTCCTTCAGTCTGGTTCATGAACTCCTATCAGTAAGACATAAAAGTATGCAATAGGATTTACTTAGTTTTCTTCTAGTTTTAGTGATAACATCAATATTGTAATGGATAATCAGTGGATATAAACACTACGTCATAGTTTCTAACTTTGGTCATGTTTGCTGTTTTGAGTCAGTGATTTCTTTCAATCTTTTCATTCATTTCGAATGTTCTTAACTGACCAAGTCAAATTCCCATGTAGGATGGTATAATTCCAATGGCCACAATCAACAATTGAATTATGCCATTGCAAAGGACATGCAAATGGACGGCAGACTTCTGTCACTCTGGTCACTGGAGAACTGGTTTTTAATTGTACAAACATGATTTTGCCAATAGAACACCTCAAGACCATTTTTATATGTGATTAGAGTAGGTCCTAAAGTGCCAAGATGAAAAGAAGTGTGATGATACACATTACAGACCATGTCTTGTTTTCAAGCAAAGTCTGGCTGATTCCTCAGGTACATAAGTGGGTTGATTCAGTTAGCTAGAATGACTCATGCAAAATTTTGATGTTATGATACATTTGCAAAGGGAGGCTCATACATTACAAGTGCATGCTTTTATCACCATTACTATCCAAACTACTCATCCTGTTTACTAAATATTGACATCAACAAGTCAGTGTTCTTACCTGATTTTCTTCTTTTTCCTAGCTGGTTGCTGCCTGGGTCTCAGTTTTTGTTGTCCTTTTTCAACTGAATGATAATCTCCTGATGCAGTCCCACTATCCTCATGGCCTTGGTCCATAGTCTGATCATGTGTATCTAAGGCAGGATAGAACAATGTACGTGTTGCATACATCTTAGACCTGTTCATATGCCAACTTTTAAAGCTATCAAAGGTTTCAAAGCATCTGAACTTGCATATTGAAAAGGGCTACCCCTACATGGGATGTTCACTTCAAATTTTAAGTGATAAAGATCAAGGGGCTATTTAGTTTATAATTTTGTACAAAATCAGGTTAATATCATCATTGTTGCATTCTCAATATGTTAAAACATAGATGCACAAAATATGGAGGAAGGTAGAATCAATCAACTTAATGTTGTGTCTTTAAAATCGAAGCGGCTACAGTGGATTATTTTCCCACTAAGTTACAGCAAATTCAAACTGATATATCCAATAAGAATTTGAAACTAACAAGATCGATTTACACTAAAATAATGATTATAATCCTTCTGTTCAAATGTGAGGATGCCTGTTGAAACTAATCGATGTTGCTTGAATAAACATTGAATAACCTCACATTGTTCCATTTTCTGGCTAATGAATAGATATGTTAGTTTGATCCTGTAATATCTTGACCAAGAATATATGCAGGGCCTACACCAAATCTCATTGCTGCAATGCAATGCCAGTGGATTTGTACCTTTCCTGAAGATGAAAGTTCTTCTATGCAAGTACACTATAACAGTTGGACAAGATGAAAGTGACAGAAATATTTCAATGGGGTATTTACTAAAACTCCAAGTTGATTGACAATTTAAACATCCAGCAGTAAATGGTAAATGTAAATGTCAGTTAGTTTTCTTGATTGATATGAAGCTTTGTCTTGATCACGGTGGCCTGTAAAGTAGTTCTAAGACATGCACCACAATAGCAACAGAAAGCATGGCAGTACATGGAAAGTTAACGTGTAGGCCTTTCTTCATACATGACAATAAGCTTATAAATGTAAGGTATAATTGTTGCTTTCTTGATGCTTCAGTTTAGTAACTGGGCTGAGGGGAAAAACTAGAATCTCATTTTTGACAATGAAACTGATTGCTCAGCAAGAGCCATAAGATGCTGGTATTAAATTCATATGCAACACCTATGTAAAGATTGTTGCATAATGTCACTTTAGATCTTAAAAAAGTGATATGTATTCATACACCAACTTATCAAATACTAACCTCTCCTCCTTCTCCTGCTCCTTCTATGATCCTCCCTTGGGTGTTCCTCTGACTCCCTATCAGCAGGAAATTTACCCTCCATTGCTAAGACTTCTTCACTTACGGATCTAGGTATACGCTTGGATGGGGATCTGTTTCTTTCTCTTGGTCTATCTTTACTACTTCTTGGTTGATGACTGCCATTTAATATTCTTCCATTCTCTTCTAAAAGAACAAGTGTCAATACCTTTCAAAACTTGAGAATGTAAAACAGCACACTGCAAGGAATACTACTGTAGCAAAGAAATGGATTTCGGAAATAGGATTTAGTCTACCAGAGCTTGGATTACTGTATATGGAAATAAGGTATCTAGGGAAAATAACTGATTCAGCATCACTTGGAATGGTCAATAATTATTCCATGTATGCTTGATTCTAAAAACTGCATGTATGCATATGTTTCAGCAAATAGAGAGACATTTCAACTCCCTTCCCCATGCCCTTGCCTATCTAATACCATGACTTTAGCAATAACTGTTATAAGTGGGTGAATATCTGATATCCAAATGTCAGAGGTTTGTATAGCAGCTAGACTTTGACATGGAATTGAACACCAAAAGACTTTGGATGTCTTAGTTTCTCAATTACACATCAATCCAAGTATTAGCTTTTATGTACCAAAAAAATGTATGAGAAAGTGTGTTCTTAATCTAATCCTATTCTGCTAATGTCTCTTTTCATAACTGATTCTGCTTGCTTGGAGCTTTGGAAGCCTTCTTCCCAAATGCAACTTTGCAATGATACAGCCACTTGCACCAACGTTTGTCATACTTGCAGTGTTATCTCTCACTATAAAAAGCATTAAAAGGGTTTTGATGTAGGTGCTATAGTTTATTAGATATGGCTCTTTCTGTTTACCTAAGTTACTGGTCATTGCTGGTAACACTACATCTTCAACATGCAAATGTCTCTTGCGTCAAATGCAATAGCCTGGATAACCACTAACTATATGCAGTTTGCAGTGTCACATAATTGTCTATGAAAACATCTGATGATTGCCTCGCCTTGAAAGTATCATGTCAATATAAATTACCTTATTATGACACCATAATTATCAAGTGTGTCTGTTGCCTTTATATAGTTACTAAGCACTATGTATAATATATACTAGTATACCACAAAGTAACTAGGTGTATGAATTAACAGATAAATGTTATTAAGTTTGGGGATTACTTGATTTTCTTTTGTTTTCTCAAAATTCTTTCTAGATTAAAATTTGTCAGTCACACATATAGTCATTATGTTCAATACAATTGAAGCTTTAATGCTGTCTATGTACTCAGATCAGTACCTGATGAGAAGAATATAATTCTTGAGGTCAGGTAATCTCATCTTTGTATTCATACATTAATGAAAAATGACTCTGTTTTACACATAGATCAAAATAGGTAGTTAATAGACTGAATTATGCTTTGATTGAATACAAAAATATCATTTTAAAAACCTTTACTAGATCTTTGCTGTATGTAATCTAGTCATAAACATTACTAACCTTTCAAATGACTTATAATGTGTACTGACTGAGTACATTCCAATAGAACCATGTAATAAACAAGGGTATACAAGAAGCAAGCAATACTTTCAAGACACCACAAACATCACTTATCATACTACACATCAAATCAACAAAGTCACTCGTTTGAGCAAAAGCTGACCAGTAAGAAGTAGTTTTGATGTAGCCTTGAAAAAAATGTGGTGTTTACAAGTCAATTGTTCCATTTTGTATAGGCCAATATTAGTTGTATTGATATATCAATTGTATCACATGGGTATGCCTTTGTCTTAACAACCCTTCAATCTAGCTACAATTTTTATTTTGCCAGCGGGGAGGACTTGACTTAATTAAATTATGACCATTACACAAGCTATATAATTTACATGTACTTTTCACAATTCTTTCCCAAGAACAATACAAAATGTTAATGTTTCTAAATACCTATACAAAGAGACCCTTGGTATTTATGTACCACTGTAAAAGAAATAGCAAGACCTGTAGAAACAGAAATACTGTCATCACAAGACTGTGCTCTGGTTCTTATATATGTCAGCCAAGTAAACTCCCTCAAATCTGAAAACAACAAAAACTAAGATCTATCTCATCAAAAGACAAAAAGTATGTTAATTGCATATATCCATATGAATATTTACTACTGTATCATTGATTAATCGTACATAACAATGCATAAATTATCTGATAACAATGTACCTGCTTCTTGGCTAGTTTTTCTACGTGGTCTTCTTTTCTTTACAGGGGCATCTTGACTACCTCCACTCCTTCCTTCCTTCATATCAGAAGAATTGTACTGTGTTGGGGACGTATTTTCTTCTCTGGATAAGCTTGAGCCGCGTTCCTCTTGGTACGATGACGACGGTCTTCTTCTTCTCCTCCGTTCCCTCCCATGACTTGAGGCATGAACAACATCTGCAAAGAATGGCAGTTTACGTCACTTCGTATGTACAGACTGGTTCTGAAGTGCTTATGAGCAATTGTCTAGTCTGTTTACTCTGCTCATGCATCAATGAAATCTGACAAACATGGGAATGCTTTTGTAACAGCTCAAGCACTTATCGTCATTGAGGTACAGTTAATTCTCCTTGCCATGGGCCCTACTATACAGAATATCTGCATTCCCCTTTATCACTAGTCTACAATTACAAACGAGCCAGCCCAATAGGCCTAGCCTGGCCTGACCGTTACACCAAGGGTGTTAAGAGCATGGAATTCTAACTTCAAATGAAGGAATTAAAGTCGTTCCGTGTACTTTTCAGAATAGACATATTTTCAATTGACAAATACTTGAAATAGACCTATTCAGTTAGGCCCTGTGGCGGGTTGCCGAATTGGCCAGCTGTGCTCCTTGTTCTGTACGACATAAGGTTCTGATTTCCAATTTTGCGTTTCGTAACTATTACAAGTGCTAAGAAATTAGAAATAAGTAAAATATTGACTAATAGCTTATGAGCCTGAAACTTGTTACTATCTGCAAAGAGCACAAGTAATGAATAAATCAATTTCAAGTACCGGTACCTGCATCATCCATCTTAGCGGCAGTTAAAAAGATCAAACCATGTCAGCAAACTTCTGCTACCCTTTCCCCAATGTACCAGTAGAAGTAGTCAGATACAACTTTGGGAATTTCGATATCAGATTATTTATAGCATCGAATCGACAATTATCCTGTTTCCTTCTTGATATTTCTTTTCATCTTTCTCCGAGTGATTGTTTACTGTAAATCATCATTTACACAACTTGGGTAATATCAGTGAGCATGTCATGGTAACGAGGCCAGTTTCCAGCCTCACTATTCATATTTCCTATCAAAAACCCATGGAATGATGATTGCGAATTTCTCCTTTTGGAGCTGTTGGTGAGTCTAAACACAATACAATGGTGAATGAACTGGCAAACAGCGCCCCCCTCGATGGGGGAGGAATAAGCTTACGGATGGAAAAAAGGATAGCCCTTTTTGACAGCCTCGTACTTCTTCCCTTATCTTTCCGTATTTCTTCCTCCCTTCTTACATTAGACAGAGATTAGGTGTTTCATAATCTCTGCATTAGAAAACTGTTATTTCAAAGCCCCAAACTAAATGAACCCTAGCGTTTAGCACCAACCAGGGTCTCCAAATTTTCTAATCTGACCCTTTTAGCCTTCTTTTGCAAATCAGTTGCAAACAACTCCTTACCTACCGCTTTACATCTTTAGTAGAGAAAGTAACGTACTGTGTTTGCCACTGCAGCAAATACAGGTCATCATGGCTAGTGTGCGATAAAAATGTGTTACTACTCAAGAAGGATGCCAAGACAAATACGTCGATAAAACGCAACATCAACTTACAGATCAACAGATCAACAATTTCACAGAGCATTTAGGACTTAAATAAATGAGTTGGTACAACAGAGCTTGACTTAACAAGAAAACGGCTAAAAAAATATAATACGGGAGTTACTCCATGGTTATCCCGCGGTAAATGCTCAATCCATCCCTTCCATATTAACATATCCCTGCAAGTCAAAACAAGGAAGAAATAAAAGTTGCCTAGGGAGGAGGGAATAAGACTTTTAAGCCAGAATATTCACCATTGACAAATGAGAGACTGCGACAAAGGCAATTTTATCGTCTGAAAGATGACTTAAAGAATCAATAACACGTTTAGTATCTAGTTGGTACATCATAACACAAACTTAGTTTTAAATGGGCTTCGGGTAGAATGACAGGCCGAATAGGGGTCCCTCAATGATAAATGTTACATGGTGCAGAGAAGCTAGTATCCATAACTGCATAAAGCGGGATGTCGATGCCAGCGGGTGGAGTATTAGAAGGCAATTTGCTGACTAGAGAAAAAGAGCATGTTACCAGTGGAGTATACCTAGCTCAGTTAAAAGAGCGTGCACCGCGAATGCTCTGGCTTCCAGCTTGATTGTAGACGCAAGTGGGTACGTTGGCTATGGGGATCAAAGAAGACAACAGGGACAATTCGAAAAACAAAGGCAATGAGAGAAAGTAGAACCCACATTGGAGCCTTTTTCTATTGCGATGCAAGGTCATTCTTTCGATTCTCCGTTAATGGTAGTGAAGCTTGTCTTCAAATAATTTCAGTTTTAAACAAAAGTATAAGAATTGGGCATCCTTAGCTTTGCATACAGCATAATCATGAGTTACCTCTGTTTCAATAGTTCTTACTGCAGGCTTTTCATATGAACTGATATTTTCTGAAACGATCAAGGGGCAATGTCGTGCTATTAGCCGTTGATCTTAAACAAGTAAATACTTTGCTATTTGTAAAATATGACGTAGTTGCAATCGTTAGTACAGGTATCTAGAACACTTATCTAGTTGCCATATACTAAACAAGTATTGATGGTAGATATTTGTCACGTCTTGAGTCGTAGTCTTTTTGGTCCGAAAAAGACTACGACTCAAATGGCAACAACTGAGTCGACAAGCGTCAGAATATCTAAACATGTAGTTTGAGACATGAGATAGTAGCCAGCGTTAATTGTTTGATTAATTAAGGCAAGGTTGTAAGATTCTTATTGAAGAATAAAAGTTCGAACAAAATTATACATATTCATAAACACTGTTCCCTGTACTATTTAAATTCATAATTTAATTTCGGCTATCTCATAGATCAACTGTTGATTCTTATCTCTGCTTCGCAGGAAAGTTAATGCTTATTTAAGCCCCGTATACACGGTGAAACATGTTGATACAACATGTTGCACCGTGTAAGCGAACCAAGTTGTTCAACTTTTGTTGCACGCAACATGTTGATACAACTGATTTTAGAATAGAACTGATTCTATTTCTCACAACATTTCTGACGGTCACACGAGAGAAGGGAAGGGAAGGAAACCTAAGGAAGAATGTATAATAATTTATAGACATTTTAAGACGGGCATGGGCGAATTACCTGAGTTTCAGTTGTCCAACTACTCTCTAACATAAATATAAAAAACCTAATTGTACACCAAGATTGGATTGTCAGAACAAGTTGTGTTCAACACGTTGATATATCCTGTTGCAACGAGTATATGGGGCTTAGATGCTACGATTTGTCAAGTCTGTCAATTCCCGATTCAGTCACGTGAATAAGCCAAGATTAGTCGTACGTGTAACTAGGTTCCACAACACGCTCGACGATTTAGGACCATAAAAAACTTATTCATACACAGCTTTATCTAAAAGCTGAATTGGAGACACTACTTCAGTTGGTAAAAAAAGCAATGACCTAGGACATAGGAAGGATGTTATAGCCTTGGATGGGAAAAGACACCACCTAGTATTTGCGGAGTCAATTACGACAGTGTGTTAAAATGTTTACATCCCGTTCCTACTAGATGTCTCCATCAGTAATGGAGTCTCTACTTTCGTAAAAAGCCATGCTTTGCATCGCGACGTGTTGGCAGCAATGTTAAAACTTTTGAAGCACTGGCACAACATGAAAAATCGGGAGAAAATCTGTTGTGGTGTCACAGACTTTGTGCAAATAGGCTCGGTTCTTGATGAGGGCAATGACCGTGAAATCAGGCGCCTGAACAATAGTATTTACGTCATACCAATTGCGAATCTGCCCGACAAATTATGGTGCGTAAAATCAGCCTTAAGCACGGAAGCAAGCAAGGGTTACATCTGAGTCAATGTTTTCCATTTTACTACCTCTTCCGCCTTCTTTTTCTCTGAATTATCTACCACCTTAAAAAAGTCCTCTGTCCCTTGTTGTTCATTGCTGTTTTTATCTGGCACTCCTTAAATACCATGTTATACTATACTGTTTTCCTCTTTGTACCATATTAATACCTTCTGTCCGCTTGCAGATCCTTATTTATATTATACTTATTATATACTCCTCCAGGTACGGCGCCAGTGGGGAAAGAAAGCCCCCTATTTCTTGGCTAGCTAAGATTTTGTACTCTCGTAGACAAAACTGTAATACAATCTTAGACCTTCACAATTAAATTTTATGGCGCCGTTCCTGTCTCCTCATTATAAACTACCAAGCCATATTTGCATAATATGGTAGCGTAAAGGAGTATTTGATTCCAGGTGATGTGCAAGGAATAAGTTTCTTTCACCTTCGGTAATATGTTCATGCACTTTACAAAACCTTACGCCAGGTAATCAAGCCACGCACATATACCCTTTGGACTTGGCAGGAAACCTATCACTTTGCACAGGCCGACGGTGTTCGGTACGGGAGAAGATGAAGAGATAGTTTACATAATGGTCAAGCATATTGCCGTGATGAACCCATAGACAGCTATAAGATTGCAAACCCGACCATTCAGCTCATACTCCGGAGGCGAGTGAAAGCAAACTTCTAAGATCTAAATTCCACGCTGTGACAGTTCTGTGGCAGTAGCATTATATATGGGTTAATTAGCACCCAACATTACTCTCTACCAGCTCCTGAAAAGTCTTACTCTGCTTTCGCATACGAATATACATAATACACATACACAATGCGAATTACTTAGGAAAGTAGAAACTGTAAATATTTTCACGAAATGCACTCCATGCAGTTTTCTACAGTAGCGAAGGAAAGAAACGTCGTGGTCGAGCATAGTATATTTGCAATGCTATCACAATAGGCGTAAAGCCTCTCATAATCTGCAAGTCGATAAACAGGACACGTTCCAGTTTGATAACCTTACTGGCAGTTAATAACAACTTGCAAGATATCAAAAGTGTTAGAATTCAGACTAAACATGCGCCAACCGTTACGAGGCTATATCAGGACTACGAGGTTATGTCTGTAATGATGCAACCAGATGCAACAATATTGTAACGTGAGAGTTTACAGAATTTGGGTGTCGTGGTGGCCATACGTCATTGATGAATTACGATGTTGAAACGTATGACCGAAAAGATACTGGACACAAAGAAACATGAATATAATTATATATACGGATAAGCAGGGAAAAGGGGGTAGGAACGACTGAGGGAGTCAAATGTAGTCAAGTGTCTTGGCTAGGCTAATGCCAAGAATCTTACCGGACTCAATAACCTGGTCTAATCTACAGCTTATGAAGGGTAACATCTCTTCGTGATTGAAGGACAGGTCAAAGTCAAAGTATTTTAAGAGTCAAAGTCGAACTTGAACGTCGGTGATCTTTTGAACTATTATTGTATCAAATAACTCTTAAGCCAGACCAAACCAGATTCTGCAATTTATATGAATATTGCTGTTTCGTTAATTCTATAAGTATATGTTTGTCGTATGATTCAATGTCAGAAAATGCTAGTTGTGTGTATTTTTCTTGGATACGCCCTGTTGCATTGCGAGTCGTAAAGAACCTGGGTGGGTCACTAGCCGGGAGACAATATAAAGAGGATGACCCTTGTGACAAATGACGTCAATCCCACGCGGTATACTTGTGAGTCAGTTATGTAATTCAGTTCAAGGTCGTTTGTATTGCTGTAAGGAGGTCGGTTAGGTCCAATCGTGTTGAAGTAAAATATTTAGAAGTTTATTGTTAATTATGAGCCGGAAAATGTAGATAATAGGACTAAGTACGTTTAACTCTGGCTATAGTCACCGCAAGGGACAAAATGATGACTAAATCCTGTGACGATTAGTAATCGTTCTTGGGCTTGCAGGACCAAATAGCCTGACCCAATTTGCCCCTCACCATATAAGAGTGAAAGTTGGTAACCTAATAATTCATAGATAAGGAGTCTTAACTCATGACCATTGAAAGATCAACATAATCATCTGACCAGTCTCAAATACAAAAAAAATAGGTTATGGGTCCAACATGGGTAATAAGAGTTTCAGTGATTTCTCAAATCAGGCAGTTCACCGGCAGCTCAAGTCTGTTGATAGGGCAACCCCTTGATACGAAGGGGTCTTGAACCCGCAAAAATTGAATGAGAACTGAAACTTTATCCGTAGGCAATGTGCGTTAACACAAGGACATCGTGACTTCAACCTGTCCTCCGTGTACCAAGTGCATAACAAATCCATCTGATAACAAGCCGATGGTGTTCCTGGAGTTTCTTTTCATAATAAAATCGCAAAAAATCGATAAGGATTAGCTTGAGAATATCCCTGATTAACTATGAAAAGCCATTGCATTGGCAACGACCCTTCCTTGGCTATACGAACGTAGAGATGTCAGCAGATAATCTGTGAACTACTGTTCATATTTACCCTATTCGATATGCAACTATAAAGACCAAAAAAGAATCGCTTTTAAACAAAAGAACAGTGTCAAAAATCTATTTCAGGGCGGCTTCCATTCGAGGGCAGTGTCCATTTACCACTATTCTCTATTGGTAATTCGTCAGATGGCTCACGTCAGAGCATTCGCATTTTCTTGAAACAGCGCGGAGTGTTTTGGCTGTTTTTTATTCTTGTTTTTAATGTCGTGTTGTGACAATGGCAGAGGCGAGGATAAGGAAGTGTTATGACTTTAAATTCAAACAAGCCGTAATAAAGCATGCAGAGGAACCCAACAATCGGGAAGCAGCCAGGAAATATTCAGTCAATGAAGTATAGTATGAAGATGGAGAAAAATCGGAACAGATGATTCATCAATAGCACTGACAAAAAGAAAACGAAATTTGAGAGGAGGCACAAAACCTGTGTTGGCAGATTTGGACGATGATCTGCTGGAGAGGATAATAGACGAACGAGAGAGACATTTGCATGTTCCTTGTAAGCTACATGGGCTTTAGAAATCGCTAAAAAAGATGGCATCGAGGACTTTCAAGCAAGTCGTGGTTGGTTTTTCAGATTTTGGAAAAGTGGCAATTTATCTATAAGCAAACGAACCACCACAGGTCAAAAGTTGTTAAAAGTTGCTTTTTGAAAGATAGCCAACTTCATACAGTTTTGTAAAAAGCAGCGGAAAAGGTTTAACTTTTCACTACCTCGCGTTGCTAACATGGATGAAACACCGATAGTGGCAGATATGCCAAGTGACACAATAGTCGACATGAAAGGTTCAGAAGTCGTTCCCATGAAAACAACCGTGTGCTTGGCTGTTAAAGCAGAAAGCACAAAGATCAGGCCACTCGTTGTTTTACCTGGCTTAAAAGTCTGACCGAAAGTTGCTGCGATAAATGGAGCCGTTCTACAGTGTTCAAAGAATGGATGGATGAATGATGAACTTACAGCTCAATGGGTTGAAGAAGTATAGGGCTCCTTTGCATTCGAGCAAAGATTTTTTGTATGGCATGCCTTTAAATGCCATATCTCCGAAGATATGAAGAAGAAATTACGTAAAATGAAAAGAACTATGGGGGTGATTCCAGAAGGCTGCACAAAGTTCTTACAGCCACTTGATGTCTTAAGCGAATATTACGCTTAATGATATCGCATAGGCGATTTTGAGTACACTAAAGGTGGGATCATAAAACCTCCAAGTCACGAATTGCAAGTAAAATGGGTGGTTAAATCATGGGAAAAGATCGAGAAAGATATTATCGTCAAGTCATTTGACACTTGTGGAATTACTTGTTGCGACCCAGGCAAAATGCACTGCCTATCAGCTTATCAGCCAACGGAGTAGGCTGGCGTCCTTTTGAACGAAAGGAATGAGGACCTTGAGTATGCTCCTCGGGCAACACTTCACGACTCAGATTATGACTAGTACGTTGATACAGTGAGGATTGAAGAGGAACCTCACTGAACTAATAATACAAGATGGATTTATAGATATTTCTGTAATATGAAACCATTCGCCATTTTTGCGAATGCTCATAATCACGCGAAATTTTCCCCCGTCGGTTCTTAGTACTTTTGTGTCTCACTGATAGACCTCCCATTTTAGAAATAAATCTGATAAGTAAATGCGGCCTCTATCTACAATTTAGTTATATCAAAACTGCGGCTTATATTTGACGGCGGCTTGTATTAACTATTTTTCATTTTACCTGCGGCTTGTATTTGAAGGCGGCTTCAATTCGAGAAAATACGGTATGTAGTCATCACTACAGTATTTAATGAAGCAGAAACTATCATAAAATTGGGAATGGTAATGAAACGGGGCCATATACCCAAATTCTTTTAATGTCGGGTCATAATCAAATACTTTCGTGGCTAATCGTCTTTAAAGATGCAATTTTAGCCCCTCCACCTCCATCCCCCTTCACATACAAATAAACAACAAAAACAAACCAGGGAGACAAAATTACAGACAGAAGAGCAAGTAATAAGTGATCGATAGCGAATTTAATAGATATATCGCTAGATGTTAAACACAAACACAGCTTTAATGGGAGTAAATACACGTCCAAGTGAAAATCTCTTTCCAGCGTAGACGTTTGGTCATGCCAATTATAAACGAGAATATATTTTCATAAACAGACAGAAATTCCCATCGAAAGACGATTGCTTGATCAACACGTGGTTCTCGCTATAGACTTTGGGAATATAGTAGCATTTGATGCTGCCAACACTTGATTCTATAACTTGGGACAGACCCTAAAAGTAGGCCTAGTTTCACTACAGAATCGGTAGATGCATGAACAAGATTTGAGGAAAAAAATGCAAACTCGTTCTTGGCATCCACAAACGATTTCGTTCTTCAAGGTTATTTAAGTCCCTTTTACAGTTTGGTATGAAGGCAACTACAATTGTGTACACCAGAGAATATTTAGGGGTAAAACGTGATTCCACAAAAGAAAATGTAATAACATTAACTGTGTTAGATACTACTGAGAGTACAAATAATTCTACATGACACGCGCCGATATAATATTGTTCTCTATTAAGTTCTAAATCTGGCATATTTAGGTTTAGGTATGGGGGTCTTCAGTGGCGGTTGTTCCTCGGTATGATGCGGTACTGTAAACGGTAATAGACCTGGAAAAATTAAAAAGAATAAATCAAAATTAAATACTAGAACCACTCTACTACCTGTACCTAAAATTATGCATCACAACAGAAGGGTATGGATGGTGGGGAGAAAACGTGCAATTGAAGGTAAATTGCGCCGATTACGGGAAACTTCTTTCTAGCTCGTCTTGGGTAGCGGGTTTAATGCGGAAGGAAATTGTGACGTCACAATTTTAAAAATGTTTGAATTAGGGACAAAATACTCAATATATATATAACCCTATTAGTGAGAACGTCGATGGCCAAAATTGAGAGTCTTGCCTTCTCCTAACTCCGAGATATCAGGTTTCAAAGTTTTAAATCTCTCTAACAAAACCTTGTTATTTGATGCTGGTTCCTAACGTTAGGATCC
>JAAAKL020005031.1:2366-19966 GCA_010016065.2 Carybdea cf. marsupialis auct. non (Linnaeus, 1758)
TGAAAGATGATGGATGAAAGATGATGGATGAAAGATGATGGATGAAAGATGATGGATGAAAGATGATGGATGAAAGATGATGGATGAAAGACTGTAGATGATGATGATGTTGATGATACTGTTTGGCTATCTGTAATTCTCTCTAGGATGTGTCCGGTCGCCACAAAATGAATAAAACAACAAAATCTTAAGTGACTTCGTAACGATAAGCAATTCTACAATTGAACCTAAAAGTATTTGAACCCACTAACCTTGTATTCGAATTTCTGATTTCCTCCCATTTCGTGACATTTTTCTACATAAATATTATTTAAATCCGAGTATCGTGCATCTAGACAGTCCTCTTCATTCTGCCGTAACTCAAAAATGTATGTCCAGTGAAACGCCTGATAAACAGGAAAAGAAGGCAACCTTGATTTATAGAAGGTTGACAAAAATATGATGGTGCCTACAAGGGGGCGTGCTTCAATGCCAAGAAAAAATTACATATCTACCTATATTAACCTCGTGGAAGTAAGTAAAGCATTGGAAACTAAACCTACTGGATGAAATACAGCGCCGAAAGACAAATCGACTTCGACCTTGCTGGCATTACGATGCAAGACAATGGAGAGAGAGCTACTTAAACTTCATGTAGTTTCTTATCAGCACCCTCTAAACCCAACACTGTTCACGTCGTATGAGTAGTGTACCAAGTCAATCTATGAGAGTCATCTTCTACCATTTGAGAGGCCCAGAGCTCTCAGTCAAATAACATACGTCTGAGGTTCCCTTTTGAAATACTTAACAATAGCTTCTGCTGCCCATCAAGCTCTCGGACTAAGTATGTGCTGATCGGAAATTGGAACGAGAAACGATAAAACAAGTCAAATGTCTCCTCGCTGTCTACAGCACTACCTTAAATCAAGCGTCGCTTACCTGATTACCACCCATACCATGACATGGTATGAGTCCAATAACTTGTCCATCTTTTCGACCCATTGAATCTATACATAAGTTGGTTGCTTTGTTTTTTATCTGGAAGAGAACAAAATTAAGCCCTGTATCAAAACAAAATACATAATTGTCTACGTCCAGCTTCTCAAACAGACACGTCCAGCAAGTGAGAGTAGTACTGAGAGTTTCCACCATTGTTCCATACTATTGTATTATTACCTTGTTGAAATCTCGGATCTTCAACGAATGGCCCATGTGGGAGAGGCACATTAAGAAAATGTACCGTACCCTAAAACCTCACATCAAATCTTACCGCCTGCATACGGATATCTCGAGTCACGACAATTTGATGTGAGCACGGCTGGAAGGATGGGGAAGTCCTGTTGAAGGACGGGATAAGGTCAAACAAAAGAATTTATAGAGAAAAGGCGATACTTATTACAGACTTGCATGGCACACAGGCGGAGGCGGGAGCTGGAGGCCATTCATCTAAGACTTTAATCTAAAATTTACTTTCTATTTACTTATAAACTGATTAGTACACTTTCGCGCGCACAAACACACACACACACACACACACACACACACAGGTAGAGGCGAAAACAATAGGATATTTGCATAGATCAAATCTGCACGGCATACATTATTCTGTTTCATAATGGAGGATCGGTAGCCGACGGTCGGTTGATCAAGCAACAGTTTTCCAAAGGAGAAACATCGGGAGACTAACAAATTCTGGAAAGGGGTCATAAAGTTAAGTGGTAATCAAGGCACCACGCTAGTGAAGAAGTGTGGTTCAAGCCATTAAGAAATAGAAATGAAAACATGCCTTGCTCGGGGACACTTTAAATAAACTCGTAACTTAGCAAGAGGTAGAAGTACATTCAACAGCTAAAGATTCGTATTGTGCCTTCAGGAATAAAAAAGTGTTCTGAGTTTAGTATGGAGAAGAGTAGCTTGCAGCATCCAAAACAGAAGTGAGCAAAATGACTACGATGATATGATTAACAAGAGGTCATTTTTGCCGTATTTTAACAAATGTGGAATGTAATATGACGGTTGAATCTTTGTACCATGCCATAACGTCCCATACTCGCATTTTTTGCGGGTTTGGAGAGCGTACAATGCATAAGAGGAGGCACTAATTAGCAAACATTGTGACCATGAAATCTTCACGTAAAACTACAAAAACTGTGCTGCACTTCAACTTCAGAGTATTTTCCTTTGCAGTTGTTTCATTTTGGTGGTACTTAGGGATTTTTGAAGCAAATGGTTTCAATTAAAATCAGTTTACGGAGTGGAAATCCGGAATGGATTGAAACAGCCTGGTTGACTGTCTTGGAGCATGTATGACCGAAAACGTTATCGTGCATCCGCCAAGTTGTCACCATTGTCACTGACACAAAGACTGATAAAACGACTCCAACTAAATATAACGAGCATTGAAATCTTTTGGGGTCATTAGGGTTCTGTCGACATAGGTACAATCGAGTACTTCAATGGTACACCAGGTATTTCAAGAAAAGTTTTTAAAAAATCACAAACAGCTTTAAAAAATCAAGAAAAAAAATCTGGAAACTAAATTTTAAACTACAAAAATTATCAGAGTCGCTTGCTTTCGTGGATGACAATTTGTTGCATGAGATTGGAAATGTTCGATCTTCTCGAATAGGTCTGAAGTTCATTTTTACAAGTACCTCACTTATTCCTCAAACTAGAGGGCTTTGCGTTCTACGTGATGCTTGAAAAAGTCCTTCCAAATTTAAAATCGTTTCTGGATTCTACAAAAATTACTGATAAATTCATGTAGGCTATTGGGGGGATTCCAACGCGAGAGACCCCAAGATCCCAGTATGCAAAGAAATGGGCGACCCCTTCTACTGCGCTCATAGTTCCGATTGATACTTAACAAATCCTGGGTAGAACCCTAGGCCAACTCACAGCATTCCAAAATTGAAGAATACAATTTTCTTCTTTCACTATCTGATCGTTAAAAACAGATATCATATTTTGCTCCAATGACTCAACTTAAGACCATCAGGTATCAACTTACCTCTCCATAACCTCTGTCAGGTTCATACCTCGTCCTGATCGTATCATTTGCAACGTTGCTTAGAAACCAAGCAAAGCTGTTACACTTCAAATCGGACCTGATTCTCTTCCTATCACTGAGGTCACCTGGCTGGACATCACGGATTTCAGGCCGCCTTTGATAGAGAAATTCTTTAAATTCATCCATCCAGACTTCAGCAACGCGTTTAAAGTTAACAAGAACTGCATTGGGTCTGTCGTAAGTGTAAGGAACGTTCCGACGATAAACATGGCCGACTCGTGAACAAGGCACGTTTAGCATTTGCCCACCGCACATCCAAAGCTGGAATAGTAAAAAAAAGGCTTCCATGTTACGACACAAAATACGGTCATAAAACAGCCCGATGCTCTGCAATGAAGTATCACGATAACATACACGGTTATGAAAATATCCGGATGTTTTGAATTCAAGTTACAGATGTCCATGTCCTTCCGAATCTATATCTGCAATTCCGTCTCCATCCTCCAAGTTTCAGTTGGCGCTCTTATCGAAGCTCCCTCTTGGATTTACAGATAATACGTCTGCAGCATTTTCGAGACATTTTCAACACAAATTTCAATCCTATCATTTCCTATAAATTCTTCGAGAAACAGTTTTACCTTAACACAGTCTATGGCTGCGACAAGTGTCTGGCAAAAAGCGAAGCAAAGCGAATCCTTTTCTCTACCGCAATCAATTGCTGCTAATCACCTTTGCAAATGACTATGTCTTACATTCTCTTCGATGAAAAAATAAGTATAATACGAATAACAATAATGCAATATGTATTAATAGGAAACACTAATACAAGACTAAATTGGGAATCATAAAAAAAATTGGTAGCTGGGGGTCATTATATTTGGTTGAATCCCCCTTACAGTAACAGTAAGTTAACATTGCTAGGTCATTGCTTTTTAGATCTTATTGACAAACGCTTTTCCTTGACATCGGCTCTTACATAAGATATTCAACAGGAAAATTGTTAAGGTTAGTAACATTTGTATAAACTGAAGAGGCTCGTTAACGAACACAATACGACGATTATGGTCAAACAGAGAAAAGTTGACAAACTGCAACAATAAACACAGTGTAATTGCAGGGTGAGAGCAAACTGTGCCCTTGCAGGCAAATGTCTTACTGAGTCAGTGGTATGCCAAGCTACAGCCAAAACAAACGATAATGACTACGGAGAACTCTACATTTGGGGTACTTTCCATAGCAGATACAGATACCATACTAAGTCGTTTAATGACCTATGCTAAGATACTGAAACAGAACCTTTGAAACTCGTCTGGGTTTTGCCAATAGATGATACTTAAACAGGTAGAAACATATCCAGGAGGCATGGGACGTTACAATCTCTGTATAGAGGGAAACATGCATTTGCTACCAACTGACTAACACTTTAAGCTTAGTATCTAAAGGTTATCATGTAAATAGTTCCATTGTTCGTGGTGATGGTTCTAGTGGTGATGGTGCTAGTGGTGATGGTTCTAGTGGTGATGGTGCTAGTGGTGATGGTGCTAGTGGTGATGGTGCTAGTGGTGATGGTGCTAGTGGTAATGGTGCTAGTGGTGATGGTGCTAGTGGTGATGGTGCTAGTGGTGATGGTGCTAGTGGTGATGGTGCTAGTGGTGGTTTTGAAATTGAAAGCTGACTGCTGCTGCTGGTGGTAGTAAAGTTTTCGATTAACTAGTTGACTTAACTACTGCTCTGCTCAGTTCAATGATTGAGCAGACGTCTACGGTACGAAGTGTCTCTGTATTGATCCCAACTGGCGCCGTAAACAATTGTACTTCTCTTTACGAAATACAATTATCGAAGTTCACCTAGACGAAGAGCAGGTTTTAAATGTTCGTGTAAGTTAAGCTAAGGTTTCCTACGGCTCTTATAGTCTGTTAAAGTTCTGGTATAACGGTCACAACTGCCAAAGTACCTTGCAAGCTAAAACAGTCCTCGGGGATGACATAATCAGTCGCCATCATTCCTGTCACTGTGAAAATATCTCCAAGGTGGCTCTCGCTTGTTCCATAGTTCTGAACGAGTAAGAAACGGTGGCCTTACCTCCTACAATCAATCGGATGAGCTGGATAACCATTCTTGAGCTACCAGTATCCTAATCCTTAATGGGGACGCCCAACTAGAGTTGAAACCGGGTCACCATCGTCAAGCTCAGTACATAGAAGTCATCTAAGCTGTGACTTTTTAACAAGGAATACCTCCTAAGAATCCTTCTGACTCGTTTACAAGTAAAGTTTTTAAGACCCTAATCTCCGGCTTGTACTTAAAAGATAATAAAACTTCATGCATTTACAGACTAGCTCAGCAAGTTTCCTATAGTGCATTGAAAGTATTTGGTCTGCTAGTATTAACATTTCCTACGCACAGAACGTACAGAACATAATCCCCAAACAAGCCACCAACTTACCCGACATTCAACCTCAACGGGACGCAACATCAATCATTGATGGTCACCGGTTGCGCATTAATATTAATTTAAATGATGCACTCAGTGAATAACGTGGGTTTTTACCCTCATTCGATACGTCGAGAGCTCAAAAGTGGAGAACCAGTCTCAAGCACAGTGGCCATCAGTTTGCAGAACAATATAATCCTTCCTTCTTTTAAAGGGCGAAAACTTGTCTTGTGGATTAGGCGGTAAACCGACGCACGATCTCATGTGAAGGACGAGCTTAAGTTCAGCTATAAACTGATTATTGCGACGTGGACAATACAGCTGATATACAGTAACGAGTAAAGAAAGAGAGTGGCCTTTTCTACTATGTCCTGCACAACCAATTCATATTAGGTGATAAAATATTTTCATAATAATTTAACCTGCTTTACTTATCATAAATACAGAATTTCAGTAAAAAAAACAAACAGGGGGGTCCAACTCAACAGCAACTATTCAATGCTGCTGGTAGGATGATAGTGACGGTCGCAGTGCTGACCAAAAAAGGCGAGTGAGGTGAAGGAGAAAAAGAAAACAAAGAAGAAAAAGAAGACAAAGAAAATGAAGACGAGGCGAAGACGATAATAATGGTGATGAAGACGCTGGTGATGATGATACTGATGGTGATGATGACGATGATGATGGTGGTAAAAATGGTGATAATGATGATTATGCTGATAGTGACTTCCAATTTTAGTAGGTAGTAAAAGGCTCGATTGCAGTTCGTGAAAGTTTCCAAAATGTTCCAAGGGAAGAAATCGATAGGGAATTGATTTTGGCGGGAACTAATTTTGGCGGATGAAGCAATCCATCAAATCGATCGGAAATTGGCGGAATTAATTTTGGCGGTTCACAAAAGAAGTCATTTTTAGCGGGAGTAATGTTTGGCCGATTTTTCACAAATCTGCCAAAAATAGCTCCCGCCAAAATAAGTCCTCTTAAGGTATTACCATGGTAACAGTGATCAGTTCGGTACGGACATGACCAGAGTAAGAAATTCTCGTATGTTGTTATTGTAGTAATTCCCTACGTGGTGGATCTTTTTACGTGGCATATGTCGTGGGGATGTCGTTATACATCCAAAGGGCGTACCCCTTACCCATTCACCTAATATCAGCTCACCCTCTTTCAAAACAATCAGACGATCCGGATAACTCATCATCCTTCCACACCATAAATAGTATACTTGTTAGTAGAAAGAATAGTAGACATGTTTCACCTCTAATATTCCTTTCTCAAAATGAAATTTGAATTAAGATTAAATGTTGTGTTCTATCAACAATCAGCACCGGGTAAAGTGTTGCACAACAACCAAGAAATTGAACAAAAGAATTCAACAGAGCCTCTGAGAGGATATCTTGCGCTCACTCACAAATTGACTTACAGTAACCAACACGCATTCCTCGAGAAAGTCAAGTAACCATAAACTGAAATAAAAAGCTGCAGAGTGACTATAATCTATAGCAGTCTGTATTTAAAAACAACGCATCTGGTTGTTTCTTTTCGAGAATCGTACACCATACATGAATTAAAATGTTTCAGAGTGTACCAGAATGTGAAACTAATAAGAAACGAATTCAGATATTTTAACATCTACTTAAAAGATCCATACATACGAAACAAAGTATTTGGGCTTGCAGAAGAACATATGCTACAGTCAAGGCAGTGATACCATCCATAGAGGTTACTTTCCGAGCGAATGTCAAGTTTGGCAACCACAGTTCCCTTAGTATTGCCCTCTAAGGCCTCCCACTCTAAATTTAACGATTTGCCGAATTTTTAGGAGATCTAAGGACATTTTTCAGTGATTATCATGACACATTATGTACGTAATTCACTTGTCATTTGAAATACTATCTTGAAAAATAGAGTAAAATCAAGTCATTTTCTAGGCATGCACACCAGGGCCATATCTGGGGTGAAATCTTCTCCAGAATGCAAATGAGCGCCCAAAATAAAAAGGCCCCAAATTCCCCCCAAACTTGTACATCCTGGAATAAATACTATGAGAATTGTCAATAAAATCATCAAAACTCAAGATTCCAGCCTTGTTGTGGCAGGTCTAGAGTTTTTCATGTAATCATTTATGACATTTCACGACATTTGACCATTTTATAACATTCTATGACGAAATTTCAAAAATGCAATTTTTATGACGTTTAATGATTTTACGACAGAGTGGGAGGCCTGCTCTCTCTTTCTCATAACTACTACTTTGCACGGGAGTTTATATTTCGGTTTCAGATCAGAAAACTCAAGCTCTGTTGATGATTCCAAGCTGTCTCCTTATGCCCTAGGTAATCAGTTTGTACTTATGATGATTCTGTTTGTTGAAGCAACATTTCCGTTTCACATCTCCACTCCCACAAATTTTCCCATAAAAATAGAGTTAAGAACAGTGTCTTGGAAGTTGTTAGCTTGAAATAACGATTAACATTGTCAAATAGAGTAGTTCCTTTGATCGGGCAAGGAAAAAGGCAAACTTAGGCAAGACTATACCAGCAAAATTTGTCATTTTTACGCAATAAACGTGTGTTCGTTTTAGATGAACGATGGTCGGCATTAGTCTCTTGTATAATAGTATTACTGAAGCAGGGAGCACATGAATACTGTTGGTCTACAGAAAAACATGCCTAGTCGCCTTTCAGCAGTGCAATGCTCGCATCCTCCGACTTCGTTTAACTGTGCTTGCTCTATTACTAGCCTACTGATTGCCTACTTTGATGTGCCCCGTGGGTTTAATGTGGTAACAGAGCTATAACTATTGGAATGACACCATTACGTAGGACTATGGCTATCGTATAGGACCACATAAAAACGAAGCAATACAATATGATCTTACTGAAGTATCTCACTCCCATGGAGAGTACAGAGCATGGATTTCTAGTAAGAATATTTATAAATTGGACCCTAATACCGTGGTCTAGTGGTGGTCTAGAGCCGCCGTGGTCTAGTGGTGGTCTAGAGCCGCCGTGGTCTAGTGGTGGTCTAGAGCCGCCGTGGTCTAGTGGTTCAGGAATCGGACTCATATGCCAGAGGTTGTGGGTTCGAATCCAGCCTAACCCGATATAAAGACTATCGGTTGGGGAAGGCAACGGGAGACCACCCCTGTAGATGTGCTCTCTCCCCAGGACATTGCTCACTGGCTGAGCAGTAGGCTGCGCTCGAGACCGAGGAACCCCCAAAAAACCCTAATACAAATCCGTTATCGATCCTTCTCAAAAAAGGCAATATTTTATGTTTAGCTTAACCAATTACGTCACAGTCCTGTGCGGCATATTTATAAACGCATCAAGCCAATTATCAAAGTTCCACAAACTGATAACATATCACATCTCATGAGACAGATTATTGCCTGCACGGTACCTGAGGTTTTAAGTGCAAATATAAATGAAAAAGACTTGGCAGATACAGGATGGATGTTCAAACTACAAGTTTGGAAAAATCTTAATTTTAATTAATTAATACCTTCTCTAACTAGCATCTTTTCTTAAGCGATCTAACAAAATCCATTACATTTTCTCCAAGTGATACGACAAATCATTTCTTAACAGAATTTTGGCACGCTTGCAAGATACACCTGTTATTGCTGGAAAATGAGAACAGAGTAACTTCATAGGAAAAGAGAAATTTATTTCTGGAGAATCTTATTAAGTTTTAATACCCCCTCTTCCATCTACGGATATTTAAAATATTGTCCACCCATGACTCGAAATACCACCATAACCCATCAATCTATAAACTTTAATGGGAAATCCATCCCCTAGTTATTCTACTCTCCCATGCCATGAGGCGCGTGAGAGAACGTGTATCAAGTGCGAGTATAGGATACCATTTTCATAAGACGGTTTGGCCATGCAATATTCCCAGCCTCTTGCCTACTAACTAGCAACTTACAAGCATTCAAGTACTTTCCATTGCTTTCTGGATTCCGGTGCAGCCGGTAAGGTAACGCAAAGTACATCGTATCTGCAGAGTGCCGTTCTGTGACAGAGACATTCAAAGGCGCTTTAAATTTGACATTTGCCTCGCCAGCCATGTTCAAGTTTTATACCCACCGTAGTGAAGCTAAGTAGAATAAATACTGTACACAACGATATTATAGTAAAGTTGAACCTATGGATCTCACAACGTTTGGATTATGGGTCAAGTGGTCTAAACACTCAGCAAAGCTCCGCAACCTCTAGTAAACTGTACACAAGCTCAATTTTTGTATTGGTAGTATCACACACACTTGTAGGACCTAAAAACGCTCTAAACTGACGTATGCTTGTCTTTTACCTGATCTCTAGTGGTTCTAAGAGAATTGCAAATGATCATCGCAAAGTATACCGCTATCTTGAAAATCCCACAATGTTTACAAATCTTGATGCAACGGCCAATATCAGGGGGATAAATGAATATCTCGGTCACCTTCCGCACGAACAGAATTAGGGAGATCAAGATATTTTATACCTTCCAATACCATTAAACCTGTTTATATCAACATAAAAAAGCTAAAAAGGGAACTTTCCGCTACAGCGTGGTTCGAAACTTACCTTGAAAGACAGTTCATACTGCTCTCCTCCCCAAACGTACATACCAGGATCGTATTTCCCTAATTCATTAAAAAACTTCTTGCTCATAGCAAACAGCCCTCCGGCCATAACAGGGGACCTGTAAAGTATTAAACAAGATGTTAAGAAATTTAGAGATTTTGAAGAAAGTTAATGGGAAACAATAACTTTCACTCCTCTACCGGTAGCCACTGCCAGCCATCTCTAAGCAAGTTTACAGACGTATCGTTGCAGCACCATTAGCCTTGATAATAGAAGCACAGGGCAAAGCCTTTAATGAGGCTTTTTCAAGACTTAATTTCATTTGCAAGTTGGACAATTTTAGTACCTGACCCCGATCTTAGTGAGTTGAACGTAACAAATAACAAAATCGAAAAACATCTTCTTCCTCAATGAATTCTGTAGCATTCTGCTTATGTATTACGTCAAACGGTGAACACCACTGGCCTCGTTCACCAGGGGTCTTTTTCACGAACGCGCAAGAATATATATAAATAATGAACACGTCGAATGTCCCTTCTACTTATCTTTATTCCGTTATAGTGGGATCTCCACCTCATAGTTTAATATACCCACAACCGAGTGAAAGGGAATGATTTAAGTGATAAGCTTAAACACTGACTATTAAAAAATATAAAAGCTAACTTCTATAACTTGCGTTGTGTCAGATGAATGAATGGCTGGGAAGCAGTCCTTCCATGGTCAAGTCACATGGTACAGAGGTAACCATGTTTGGAGCTGAATTCCGATATCTACAGGTGGAGAACTGGAGACCAATGTGGAAAACTAAGCCTAAATGGGGTATGCTACGACCAAACTTATCACTTGAAATTCTGTCCTGAGGTCTATGATACATTGACCTCATTCAATTTACCCAATATAATGTATCAAGTGACGGCGGGAAGTTTTGCGAAAGGATGCATATTGTCGGAATAGAGTTAACGTGTTGGCGTTTGCTGAAAACGAAACTGAGCTCAGGAAACCCGCTCCAAGAACATTTATTGGTAGCTAACACAGGAGTTAATAGTGGCATATGTTGAAGGACCCGGCTACGAAGATAATTGGCAAAATAAATGAAAAATTAAAATGTTTGTATAGATTGTCAACATTACTCCAAGAAGAGACTACTTTGCAATGCCTTCATACAGCCTCATTTTCACTAAACTACACAGTTCCCTCTAAACAGATTTAAAGATGAGATGAAAATAGAAGGATCCGAGCCGCTTGAAACAAGTGCATTCTGTTCGTTTCAACATTAAAAACAGAGCTAACATAAATGTAAAATATGTCAAAGACATAATTTGGCTGCCTACAAAGAAACAGTTGAATAATGCACTTCAACAACCGTCTTTCAATTCGTCAGGGAAACAGGCGCCCCGTTGACGACAGAGGTGCTATTACACAATAACACGTAGCTCTAAAAATTTGGTTCATGTGCCCTTTCAAACAATTATCTTAGGCCAATTCACCAGAACACGATCACACGTAGCTCTAAAAATGGGATTCATGTGTCCTTTCGAAAAAGCATCTTACGCCAGTCAGGCAGCTCATATATAGGATCTAAAATCTGGAACAATCTATCTGTAGGCCTTAAAGTAGTTGGTACCCTAGCAATTTTACACACGTATCAATAGACGAATTATTTAAGAAACTTAAACAAATAGAGGAAAATTTGCAGCATTATATTTAACCATTTTCCTTGTGCCATACAGAATTATCAAGAACAAATTTAAAAGATTCCGATTCTTTACTTTGATGTACTTTATGTCAGTTTAATGTAATGTATTGTTAAATGGGCTATTTCCGATACAAGGTCAGTTTGAACCTTTCCATCTTTTCCCTGCCATCTGAAATTAGAGTATTGAAAAACCATCAATTTAAATGCAAATTACTATTTATTCCATATAGATCTTTATATGTATTATCACTTATTCTATTTGTACTTATTAACTATAGTTTGCTTGGTTTGTTGCTTTGAAGGCGGGGGAGGATTGAATACTACGTTTGTTTGTACATCATACACACATAGGAGCAGCGAAGATCATCACAATCTGTATTAAAATGTGGCTATTAAACAACGAATTCAATTATCCTGAAATTAGTACGATACCGAAATACGAACTGAAGGCAACGGTACACTCCGCAGTTGGTAACAAATGCGATCTCCGTAGTGGGGCGGTTATGTTACCAACTGCGTAGTGGGGCGGTTACACTCTCAATTTCTCCAGTTTTGCAATAAAGGTCTCGTCAAATTTTCTCTTCAAAATCGGGAAAAAGGCAAGGCCGGAATTACATTGATGGCTCTCTTCTAAGCTCAGCTTCTTATTCTCGTGTCTTTAATAATCTCGCTCCCTTCCGTTAGTTACGTTTTGTCACCTTCTTCACCCCACCTTTATCCTAACCCCACTCCATGTTATTTAAAATCCCAGGCCAATAAAGGATGTATTGTAGGGTGTCGATGTCCTCCTGTGACGTGAAGGATTGAAAGCTATTAGGACCAGTAAAACAACGGGGAGTGTTCACGATCCCCTCATGGTGGCTTGGAAGGTAAAGCTGAGGCGTTACCAACTTACAACAAAAATATTCAAGTTTCCATTAAAATAATAGGTTTCTAAGAGATTTATTTCAAAGATGAAATGACCAGCTAAAGTAAAGTGTACGAGATTTCACAGGTACAGCAACACGCTACAACAGCATGGGCCCTGGGCCTGAATCCACGCGTTGACATCCTTCATTCGCCAGATAATTTTAGGAAATACAAGGAAGAGCAAAAGCCAAGTCTCTCAGAAAGTGGTTGCCTCCTATTCACCATCAATGTCCGTTGTTAAGCAGCGGAAGAACTTGAAAGTAGAAAGAAGTGGGCAATTAACCCAATAATTTGAAATAATTTGCAACAAAGCCATATTTTAGTGCATCATGCAGTTTAAGGTCCATCTTTCCTCTTTACAGGGGGTTGGACTGCCTTATGGTCGACCGTATCCTTCTTCGCCACTCGTCCCTGTTGCTTGCCATTTCCATGGCGAGGCCACAGGCACGAAGGTCTTCAGTCACAGTCTCATTCCAGGTTTTCCATACATAAGAAACTCTCCGTGAATGTTGTGAAAGAAGCGTTTAAGTGTAACGTTCCCCACTCCCCTCGCTAATATTACTCACCTAAAGCAAAATATAACGTATTAATTATAAACCCAGACAGTATGGTAAATACTAACTTCACTGGCTCTGCTTCATCCTTCCTTGTTCGCTTTTGCTCTTCTGTGATACCACGTTCTTTGTAATCAAACCTCCAGTTGAAAGTTCCTCGAATATACGGATCTACTCCTCTGTATAAAAATGTATTGTGGTCTATGAAGTCGATCGTTGGGCACACAACAGTCCGATAATCCTTGGAAATTTCTGCTAATAGCGGAGGTAGCCAACCAACATTAGCTTCACAATGCGAGTCTAAGAAAATGATAACATCCCCAGAAGCATGATCTGCTCCATATGCACGAGCTCGAATCAATCCTTCTCTTTCACGAGTCCGTACTAGTTTAACCTTCGGAAAGTCTCGGATATATTTTTCTAGCCTTTCTCGAAGATGCTCTAGAATGGACAGCAAAAAGAAAGTCGTCAAATGACGTAGTTAGTAATTGTATAGATGCCTGTCTATGTCTGACTATATAACGGATATTTTACAGGGTATCTTTATCGCGCACTTCACGCCCCTGCCATTTTACAATCGCCTTTTGAATCCCGATGCTCCAGAGCTTTGTCAGAGAGAAGGTACACAAACTGCTATTGCATACCGCTGTTACTATCACGACTGCATTCAAATTTTTACGACTTGGTAGAATAAGGCACGGCTGAGGAATTACAGCAGGGTGGGGAAGTAAACCATGGACGTTGACAGGTGTACGTATGTAAGGGCCCATACCAAAACCAGGTTCAGACAAAACAAGTTGGGTAAGTGTGGTAAAGCTGTATACTTGATAGTTGAAGTTTTACTTAATGTATACTCCTCAGCGGTATATCAATTACACATCATTTTCAAACTTCGTGATCCTAAACATTTAAGTTTTTGAGCCAAAAATGATTTTGAGACTATTCCTGTCGATTCTTAGTTTCAAAGTCGTGGGGGTTGGGGGGGTTGGGGTGTCTTGAAGGTAATTAAAATGCTAGTAAAAACACTCATTATGATATCCTTGAAAATTTGTATGATAAACGAAAGTAATACAACTCAACTAGAAACTGACGTAAGCTTAGGGCGGGGGGGGGGGTAAAAAAGGGCACAACCAACGTTCACGGACATTTTAATAATACAAAATTAGTAGTTCTAGTAACATGACTTCACCACCATTGAAATCCTATAATCCAATATGTATATGATTATAATCCTATAATCTAGTCCACGTAGGGCACGCCAAATTTATAAGGGATGTATTACGATACACAAAAGCATCTTTAAAGAGTTTGGTTAATTTTTCTTCAAAGCTGAGCATTGCGACCCTATTCATATTTAATAACTGGGTTCTGAAAAAGTACTAATTTTTCCTAGTTTTCTTTTCCTTTTCAAATGCAAAAGCACACAAGCTTTTGCCAATACGCTTCTCAACACAATGTGCTTGGGAGTAGCTGAGGTCTGGTATATGGGGATGCTAATACATACGTGATAACAGTTAGCCACGGGTTTGGAACCCATGCAAAAGTCGTTGTCGGTCTCAAACCGAGTTATAACACATTCCTGAATGCTTAGACGATGAAGAGCAGAAAGTTACATCAGTATATTTGAATCTTCTTATTTTGGCAACCAACAGTGTTTGATAGAAGTGGTTCTTGTAATCACTAAGATGTCGTTTGAGATTGTTTTTCTGCCATTGAGTTTCATACCCTCATAACTAATTAAAAATTGCCGTCGTCACACGCTACATATGACTAATGGCGCCAAAAAAAGAACAGATTATTAATTATTTAGATTCTTGTCCACTTCATTATAACACTCACTATCATTTCGCGGTTCCCGACGTTAACGAACAAAAATTAAGTGAAATCTGACGCCAGAATTGTGCAAATCATAAATGCAGAACGTTCAATCGCATTGCTCACGAGGTGAAAGTTACCCTTCATTTGCATACAGAGTCCCTCAATCTGCTTGTTGTCCTTTCTCTAAAACATAAGTTACTTCTATCCCCTTCACTACACGTTGAATACAATTAATAATCGTCGATCGTAGTTGTTAAGCTGTTTGTTCTGAGGTTTTTTTTTACGAATATCTGAATCAAAACACTAAACAAACAAACAAACAAACACTGTACACAATACTAAACATTCATATTTTCCCGTTCAATGTAACATGTTTCATGCGCTGGTGATCAGTAACGAAGGTTTTCATTGGCTTTTTGGTGGCATACTCGATTTCGCACGTAGCCTATTGCCCTGCCAGAGTGGGCAATGTCCTGGGGAGAGAGCACATTTACAGGAATGGTCTCCCGTTGTCTTTCCTAACCGATAGTCTTTATATCGGGCTAGGCGGGATTCGAACCCACAACCTCTGACGTGTCAGTCCGACTCCTTAACCACTAAACCACGGCGGCTCTCGACGAAGGTTATCCTCGTGAAAATGTTAAATAACTGGATTTCATCAGGCTCATATATTTGCCTTATTTCATATCAATGCTGCTAACAAACGCTAAAGATAAGACCGTTCAAGACGTACACGTGATCTCTATGAGGATCTGGTGATGATTGTTTCAACTACTAACACCCATCTGTCAGAAACGTTTGTAAAGTACCATCGAGGAGGGAGATGCGAATTTTGAGGACTACGCGCAAACAAGCCTCTAAATATAAGTACGAGGAAATGCAAAATGGACCGACTTGAGTATCTTAGCCCCTCTGCGTTGTAAAGTGATGCTAAATTTGCAGGGTGGTCTAGAACGCAAGGATCGCTTGGAATATCGAGACATGAAAATGGAAAAGAGCAATGCAATGGTTACCTTTTTACAATTTTGAATACAACTGTGTAAAAATGTCATGGCATGTACTTCATTTACTTTAGATATCGATTGACCTTTCGACTGACTTCCTATTCTCCTACTATTATTTCTCACTGCACTTTAGAAAAATGCATATTGGTGGTTGAAAGACTGGCCAAGTACAACATTTATCATAGTGGTATATATTGCAATTTGAAAAACACCTAAGAAGTGATGAAAAGCGTTGGGATATTGCCACCTCTTTATCGGTGATCTTACCAGAGCGATCTACGTCCGAAACAGGGCATGGACAGTTTAAAAACACTTTAAAATGAAATACGTAAGTGCTGTTATCATTGTATATTTCTTTGAACATGAGTTTCAAGTATGAAATGTCCAACCTATGTTCCTTAATCTTATCTGAATTCACTTTTCAAATACGCAGCATGACCCATCTGATTCTTCATCTTAGCCGCAACGAAATCGTAAAGCTGCTAAGGTAGTCATCAGTCCAGCGTTCTATCTTTGAACAACTTAAAAAACAGTAAAACACCACAAACAAATGTAAAACCAGATCATTTAATAATCCAGCCCAAATTTGCTGTAAACCTCGAAGAAAGCACTTCCTTGGCACCAATTGAGGTCAATCTCCCTGACCACAAGAAAACCAATTTTGAGATCAAACCTTGACAACTACTTGCATATTAACATCAGAGAAAATTCAATTTACGACGAACAGAAAATCATCAATTACTTGAATCAACTGGTTGCAATCAATAATATCATCGGTATTGTGAATAATTTAGACGCCTACAAAATGATTGTTATATGAATGGTTCTATATTATTGCCAATTCCTCTCACATGGTTTACATGTAAGAAATATTAACGTATATGACCTGACATACACCAGGAATCAATGGTTCCCAGGCCCCAAGTGCCCAGACCGGCATCGGTCTGCGGTTCAGTTGCTACCTTCCCGCACATAACGAAAATGTACTCTTGTCAGCTTGGCTTTTGTGGGTGTCTCGTCGATAAAATCAAATCAAATCAATAAGGTAACATAACATAACCCAACATAAATAAAATCCACTAATTTCAAAACTTAGCTGGTCATACTTCACACACGTTGACTGCAGTACATTAGCTTTCATTGATTAATTTATGGTAAGAGCAAAACCCTACATATCTGTAGGGAAAATGCTGACGTAATAATATCAGAACTTTCCAAGTAAAATACATGGACTGCTTACAATAAGCGCAGAAAGAAAATCCCTTCCATTAATACCCGAAATTGTTACAAAATAAAGCTTCAGAGGAAGCATCCTTGAAAAAAACATAACATATCAGAATCTGTAATTATTGACTACCATTTTATTGGTGTGGTAAGGGCCAATCAACATATCTGAAATACAGAAATACTGACTGGTTGTTATTGAGATTAGGCTTTAAATCGTATATAAATTCAAATGTAAAAGCTGTGACGCTATTTACTTGGGTCAAACCAAGAAAATCTAACATATCAGAATCTGTAATTGTTGACTACCATTTTACGGGTGTGGTAAGGGCCAATCAACATATCTGAAATACAGAAATACTGACTGGTTGTTATTGAGATTAGGCTTTAAATCG